>QDEB01089906.1:0-24621 GCA_004193795.1 Asbolus verrucosus | reverse complement strand
TGTCAATTAGTCCTGGTCTCCTCTACTAGTTCAGACCAGCAAAATGTACATATAAGTTGAACATATAAGTTATTTTTTATCAAATGCTTTTTTGTAAGGGATCAAAATCTAGTTTATGTATTGTAGAACGTGGATATCTTCGATACTTTCTCGAATTTTCCTAGAGAGAGGGAGGAGTTAAATTACGTCACAATGAGGATCAAAAAGACAAAAATAAATATGACATCACTTATCAAGAGCTTTCGCGAATAGTCCAACAAAAATTAAAATTTTTGGCATTTTTCTCGTTTTGTGATTCATAGTTAATTTTTTGAATTTTTTTCTGTATCTAATANNTTAAAAACGAGTAAACTAAATTATTAAAATACTAAAATTAATTAAATTAAAAAATACTAAAATTTTTTAGTATTTTATCCTTAAAATAAACTTGTTTTTATGTGATTTTTTCGCTGTGGAATTTTCTAGGCGCATGCTAATGGATTTTCTATGAAATAGATTACGGCATTACTCCCTTTTCTTTTGTATCTAGCGAACCCCGAACTCTCCGTCTCATTTTCGCTCATTCGAGTGAAGCCGTGGAAAAAAGACGGGAAATTTCTGGAACCTTCCAGAATCAGTAACCTTGTGTTTCCGGCAGTTGGCAACAGCTAGTTACAATAAGAAACCACGAGCTGAGAGTGATCCAGCGAATAACCGGCACGTTGTATCCGTGTGATTTCCAACGTGAATTTCACTCCAAGTGTCAGAAACAGTGTTTTGAGTTTTTGTGGTCCGTGTGGAAATAAATTGAATCCACCACTTGTTAATTTGGTGATCTTGGATCGGTCTACACCATGGCGGCAATGTCAGTTATAGGAATCGACCTGGGGGACGAGTCGTGCTATGTGGCCGTTGCGAAAGCGGGCGGCATCGAGACCATCGCCAACGATTACAGCCTCAGAGCCACCCCGTAAGTCACCCTCGAACACCGCCCCGCTGACATTTTGATGCACGCGCAACCTTGATCCCATACACTTGATTGAAATCCTATTGCCTTATTTGAGCACCACGCTTCATTTTACCGAATGTGGCGACTGTGGGCGACTAAATCGTTTCCGTTATAGGTCATGCATCGCCTTCTCCGAAAAAAATCGCATCTTGGGGGTAGCCGCCAAGAATCAGCAAGTAACAAATATGAAAAATACAGTCTATGGACTCAAAAGGTTAATAGGGAGGAAATACAGGGATCCGCACGTACAGAGGGAACTTAAGATCTTACCATTCAACGTAGTCGAGGTAGCCCAAGGCAACATCGGTATTAAGGTATAACAGCACCAGTTCTACTGCGACAGCAAAATTGTCAATCGTTGTGCTTTTCTAGGTTAACTATTTAAATGAGGAACACATATTTTCACCAGAACAATGCTTGGCCATGTTGTTAACCAAATTGAAAGATATATCCTCAACTGCCCTGCAGACACCTATAAATGATTGTGTTATTTCAGTTCCATCATATTTCACCAACAATGAAAGAAAAGCACTGTTAGACTCTGCCGCTATTGCTGGTAAGCACAAATTTCTTTCATTTTTTGTTTTTATATCCAGAAATGTGCATTTATAATTAATTGATTTATCATCATAATTACAACCAATCAGAGAATATTTTGCAGTTTTACTGCTAGAGAAACATAATAAATTTTATGATGTTTGTCTGTCAGTTTGTAAAATAGCTTTTTATGTATACTTCACCAGTAATGAAGTTTGTTATTATTTTATTGTAATGATTTGCTTAATTCTTCGTTTTCAGGTTTGAACGTACTTAGATTATTTAATGAGACCACTGCAACAGCTTTGTCTTATGGGATTTACAAGCAGGACTTGCCGGGCCCGGAAGACAAACCCCGGAATGTACTTTTTGTCGATTGCGGTCATTCCTCTCTACAAGTATTCGTTTGCGCTTTCAACAAAGATAAATTGCGAATGATTGCCACAGCTTCAGATCCCAATCTAGGCGGTAGAGATGTTAATTTTATTTTAGCCGAACATTTTTGCAAAGAGTTCCAATCAAAGTATAAAATTGATGCTAGATCAAATCCTAGAGCTTTCTTGCGTTTACTCGCCGAAGTTGAAAAAGTAAAAAAACAGATGTCAGCAAATTCCACTTCATTACCTTTGAATATCGAATGTTTTATGAACGATAAAGATGTGCATGCCGACATTAAGAGAAGCGACATGGAGCAGTTGTGCAGTCATTTATTCCAACGAGTCGAGGGTACTTTGAAACAGTGTCTGGACCAGTCAGGATTGACCGTGGATGAAATTCATTCAGTTGAAATTGTGGGAGGCTCTAGCAGAATTCCTGCCATCAAAGCGTTGATCGAAAAAATTTTCAAAAAGGTCCCCAGTACAACTCTTAACCAAGACGAAGCCGTGAGTAGAGGTTGCGCCTTGCAGTGCGCTATGCTTTCCCCAGCCGTGCGAGTAAGAGAGTTCAGCGTCAAGGATGTTCAGAATTACGCGGTGTCGGTTTCTTGGGATGCTAGTTCTGATGGGGAAGCTTCAGGTGAGATCGAGGCTTTCCCGGTTAATCATGTGGTACCCTATTCGAAGATGTTAACGTTCTATCGACAAGAACCGTTCTCGATTCGAGCTTTGTACACTGGAAACATCCCCTACCCCGATAAACACATTGGTAAGTCGAAATTTGCGTGACCGAAATCAATTACAATGAATTTTTTATGAAGGCATGTGGATCGTGAAGGACATTCGTCCAAATTCGGAGGGTAAACCTCAGAAAGTCAAGGTGAAAGTCAGGATCAACCTCCATGGCATCATGACGGTATCGAGCGCGTCACTTTTTGAAGCGAAAGAATCGTGCGAAGCGGAAAACGGCGAAGAAAACCAACAGCAACAGCAACAACAGAATAACACACAGCAACAGCAAAATCAGAACCCAACGGAACAGCAAAACGACGTCGATGCCACTATGGCCGATGGCGTGAACAATGCTGCTCCTGAGGTAGGCTCCAGCACCAGCTGGACGAAGAAAATTTCTGCCTGGTTCAGCGGGGTACGCATTTGATCCCGGCAACGCTGGCCTGGCAACTTTTCGTTCACTGTCTTTTATTTTAGTACTTCCAAGAACCCGAACAAAGACTCATTGTCTTGTTCCTAGTCCTGTCTTATGTTTGTTGTAGCGTACGCTTTTTTTTTATTGGCACCGTACCTCGGTCCTTAAAATTTTTGCATTCCCAACCTCGCTGGTTCGTCCTAAACGTGTTACAAACAGCACGTCTCTCCTTTGTATTGCATCTGATTTGAAGACTTAATATTTTGGGTAAAATTGACTATTCACTGATTTGTCTTCAGTGGGCCGTAAGCTTGTTTTCAACGCACTGTTATTCAACTTGTTATATTGATTAATATTTAAATATAATTTACTTTGATATTAATTGGAAATTTTACAATAATTCTAATTGTGGACATGAACATAAGGTAATATGTTTGTATGTAGTGTTTGTTGTTGATGACAACATTTTGGTGTCAGTAGACCTATAAATGTTACAGTATAAAGTTGGAATTTTTAAAGTCGTATCATCACTCTTTTGATAATTGTTTGACTTTTTTTGTTTTCTTCAAGGATGGCGATAAAGAAAAAAAGAAGAAACAAGTTATGAAAAGTATCGAATTACCAATAGAATCTCTTACCGCCGGATTTTCTCAGGTGGAGATTAACCAATATACAGAGCAAGAATTTAAAATGATTGCAGCTGATAGACAAGAAAAAGAAAGAGCAGATGCCAGAAATGCTCTCGAGGAATATGTTTATGAATTACGCGGAAAACTGTCATCTGAAGATGAATTATCTCAGTTTATATTGGACAATGATCGTTCAATTCTGAGTGTACAACTTGATGATATGGAAAATTGGTTATATGAGGAAGGAGAAGAATGCAACCGTCAAGTGTATCAAGATAAATTAGCAGAATTAAAATCAAAAGGTGAACCAATTCAAACAAGGAAAGTAGAATTTGAATTGAGACCCATTGTCATTGAAGATTTTGCCAAATCCTTACAACTTTGTATGAAGGCTTTGGAACAAATTAAGTAAGTATTGTAGGAACAAAGCAATTCCAGCAGTTGCGTGTTCAGTCCGCGGTTCGCTTCGTTCAACATTTCTTTTTATTAATGTGCATGTTATGCAAGTGTTGTTATTTTTAAACGAATGTTTTTTATTCGCAGGGCAAACGAGCCGAAATATGCCCACTTGACCGATGAGGACGTGAAGAAAGTAGACCAAGCTTTTAAACAATCTTACCAGTGGCTCGAACAGACCCGGTCGAAATGTGTCAATGCTCCCAAGCATTTACCACCCCCAGTTACCGTCGCCCAGATTCGACAAGAAAAAAATGATTTCGAGAGTAGCGTCAGTCCGATTCTTAATAAACCACCACCCAAAGCACCATCACCCCCAAAAGAACAGAAGAGCCCAACTGAAGATAATAAGACTCAAAGCTCGCAAGAACAGAACCAGCAGAATCAGCAACAGAATCAACAAAATCAGTCACAAGAAAAAATGGACTGGTCTTCAAATTAGGAGTCAAATTTTTAGTTTAAACAATATTTATAAAATTTGCTTCTACACAATTGTGGGGCGGGGGCTTGGTGAGTTTTTTTGGCCTTTTCCCCCCTCATGCTGTATTACTAGGAAAATTTTCTATTTATATTTTACTTAAAATGTATACTCTCAGTTAATAACTAGCTACATTATTTTTATTTACATTTTTTTTCTAAAATTTGTAGTGTTTTATGGCAACACCAATCCATTTTTTTTGAAAGATGTTGGAAGGGCAGTTTAGCACCGATTGGTTGTTTTAATGCATTTTAAAGGATGTTTCAATTAAATTGTGTAGTTCCGATTGTAGCTTCATTCCATTTAAGTTATTTAACAACTCACTTTTTTGTTGTAATTTTATAAATTGTGTTTAATAAAACATTTAGAAATATGAATCATTTATTTAATAATATTGAACCTTTTTGAAACAAGGTAATATTTGCAAAATTCCAAAAGTCACTTCTGTTACAGCTAACATCGTCATCATTGCGCACAAAATATATTCCAGTCTTGCGATAAATTGCTGAACAAAAAATGTGTAAAGAGACCCACAAATTGTGACACAAGTTAAGAAAACAACTATTCCAGTTATCAGATCTGGAAGACAAAAAAATGTTACAATAATAAATAATTTGTTAGATTTTTACCTCGTCTTTTCTCTTTAAATTCTCGATAAAGTAAAATTTTTGCTATTTCAACCGCCAGTACGGTGAAAACTACACTTGCGTCTTCGCCTATGTTGGGTGTGTAAACTGCACTTTGCCACTTCGCTGCCACCAGTATAGTTTCGCAAATAAAGAAAAGTGGATAGTAGTATGTATTCAAATAAATAAGACATTCAAACATCAATTCCGCATCCACTTTCATTTTGATGCAGTTCGTAACTGGTTAGTTGAGCTATTTCCAGATCAGTTAACACTTTGTGGTATTTTTAGATCTCGTTTGACGGATTAAGCTTTGTTTTAAAACTTGAAACTAGTAGATTTACACTATTATTCATAAAAGTTCTACTTCCTGGTATTTTTTTAGAACAGGAACGAATAAAAATAATAAATTTTAAAAAATTTTGAATCTTTACAGTGATGGTATCGCCATCTGTTCGCATATTTAAATATGCCGCCAAAAATTACAAATAAATGTTTATTTTGGATTCTCATTTGAAAATTATCGCGCTGTAACTCTACATGCAGTTGGTGATTAATATTCTATTAATAAACTGTTTCATTATTAAAATTGGCCAAACCCATCATGAGATGTTTATCATGAAAACATTAAGTTTTTATTGTTTATTTAGATAATTAAGTTTTTATTGGAGCCTATCCTAGTTATGGATTTTGTTTGTGCAGTATGGATAATGGTGTGTATGTTTGTATGGCAGCGTGATGTCATTGTAAACATGGCGGCTGGTTTACTTGTCAACGAAAGGAGGAGCATAATTTCGAAAAGTAAAAGTTGTTTGTAGTAAAGACCGCTCAAGTAATGTCCATAACGTCCAATTACGAAAATCCGTCGAAATGACAGGTGGATCAAATCAGGTAAATCATTCGCCCCCTCTTTATCAAGATCAGGGAGCAACTATCTTACCCTGCAGCTCTCAGGACACGGCTGCGCCCCCCAGCTATGAGGAAGCCATAAACCCCAACGGTAAGAATTCCAGCTTTCTAATCCATGAAAATCATTTAAAGCGTAAATTTCAGCCCCACCTCCTTCATATGATTCATTATTTGGACGAGTCAGAGAGGCACAAAAAACCAGTAAAGGCGTCATTGACTTTCTTAAAAATATCATTATTATAGTTTTAGGGACATGTAAGTTACACTTGTTTAAAAAAGAGTTTTGGATTATTGAAATTCTATGTTTCAGTGGGGTGTACGGTGATTTTGGGGGTGACCATAGTGATTCCAATTTGTATGATTGTAATGGGATTGCTTTATTTGTATGATTGTCCACAAGGAGAGTATATTCCAGTATATTTATTAGTTGGGGGGATTTTTGGAGTTCTCAAACAGATTTTGCATGTTTCTGTGAGAGTCAGGCAGACAGAAGAGGAACGCCAGGAGGAGAGTTTGAGACAGTCGCCCACACAGACCCTGCTAAATTGCTTCATGCTTGGTTGGTTCATAATCGGTGAGTTTTTAATATTTGCAATTCACAGATTATTTGCCTGTGGCCAAGAAGGGTTACTGAGATACTGTGGTTATTTTATTTTATTTCTTATTAGATCAGGTTTTGGTATGTCAAGGTTGTTATTAATTGCAGGCTCTGTTTGGGTCTATAAAGAATATGAGCCCAATTATAATCCAACTGAGGGACAGTACTGCAATAAAAATCTATACTTGTTTGCTTTCTGGTTGATAACTTCTGTGTATATTCTGTTGGGTACAATCACAGTTTGCTTATGTTCAATCAGTATAGCAACTGTCGTTTTCCATACAGACCACAGGGAGAACGATCTTCAGTCAAGCTCTTTTTGATTCGTTAACAAAAGAGGCACTGTTGCCATGTTTTTAAATATCTGTGATACAACTGATTTTTATTTTTTGTCTGTTACGTTTAGTATCTGATTTTTTAGGCAGGTGAATGTTGATTCTTTTTAAAATTATCTACTTTTAATTTTTAATTTTTTGATACTTATTCCTTTTTATGTTCTGAAAGAATTTTATAATTACCGTTAAAGTCTTTCACGAATGGTTTGATCCAATTAATTTTACGCTGTAGTGCATTCTGAATGCGTTATTTGTTTATAAATATTCCCACTTTATTATTTTTAATTTTATACGAATCATGACATATTTATCAACAAATAATGTTGCGTTTGCAGTGCACGCGAAGCAAAATTCCTTTGGCCATGTCATACAAATTAAATACTTAATAATGTGTTTACTAAATCTGTAACTGGTTTTTAATAATAATAACAATAATAATATATATTCTAGCAATCTGCCAATTTACAAATCAGTTTACAGTGTATATAATAATTCTCTCGTACTATGTAAAAAGCTTGTAATTTAACTTTATTAGGTGAATACGCTGTACAAATACAAGACCAATTTGTGTTATAATTTTAGATATCATTTGATAAATATATGTGTTTTATGACAAGTTATTTAGATGAATTGCAGAGTATCTTCAAATATAAAAACGACTTGCTAGGTTTTTCCATGGTACGGGCGAGTTCAAATAGCTGGCAAAGAACACGCATTATTAAGTGTATAAATTTTAGTGTTTTATAAAATTATTTCAGAAAGTGAGAGAGCATACTTATATTTTTATTACAATTATGTTGTTTAAGGTATCATGTAATCAATATTAAAACTGCTTTGAAGAGACAACGTGTACAAATTTACGTCATTTTGACACTAAAGTTTATATTATTATATGACATATATATGAAAATTTAAAGAGACATGTATTATTAAAAGACTGCTTCCATTGCTTTAGTGTTGTTCGTACTTCGTGTATGCAATTGAATTAAACATTGTTGTTGAACATTTTTCGAATTTAAGCGTTGACCAATGTTACAAAAATTTTATTCATACTAACACTATCATGACAAAAGGGGCGAGGGATAAGATTTTTATTGGTTACGTGTGTTGTGATACTTTTAAATGATTTTTATAGGATTTTTTCATTTCACAATAATTCAAATCAATCAGCTCGAATACAGTTTTTTACTTGAGTAAGTTTATTTAGTTTATTATAAGCAGTATAATGACGTCGCACATTTTATAAATATACATATTGTAAATATACTAATGAATTTAAATGTTTTATTACAACCCAAGACCTTAATCCAGTTCGCCATTTTTGCCATAAAAATAAATACTTGCAATGGCTACGAACGCACAGCACTAAAAAGTAAAATATTACTTCAAAGTGATGGTGTTATTATCAATTTATTACTTGTATAAATAAAGCGACGCAATTGATTCCGTTAAACAAGCACGTTTGCAAGGCCAGAGTGGCAGTTACTATTTTTAAACAACCATCCGAGGACGTTGAATTATCGCGACAAGTCACCTTAAATTTCCGCCGTTAATACTGACCATCAAAGTTCAAGATTAGCAAAACCTTATGACAACAAGACGTGGGAATACGTTTATTAACAGGAAACCAGTCTGTAAAATTGTCGATGCCGCAACAGCCAAAATTCGCCTGAACTTGGTCCCAAACCCTTTTATTTCCCTTGTACTTTTCGTACAGTTTCAACGACCCTTTCATGCTGTTTCTAAATTCGTTTAAAAGATCCGGCCTCCTCTCGATTTCGCTCAGCTTCAGGTGCAGTTTGTGAGTGGATCCGATATAAACCCCAATCACCATCAGGACGATGGAAAAGGTCAACAGAATTATCACCAGGGAGAGAAATTTGTGCGATTTTCCGTCATTATGGACGGATAAAACGATCCAAAAGCAAGGCAAGCACAGGATCGCGCTAGGCAAGGCAAAATAAGCCAGTTCCGAGGAAGTGTCGATCAATAACTTGAACGGCATTTTGAAGAAGATGGACCAGACGGAAATTGCACTCAGGCTCAGTCCCAGGATCTGCAATTGAAATGTTTTGATTGTGACACGACAAAAAAGGAAACGGCAACCAAGAGCAGGATAGAAACGTAGAAAAGATAGAACTCAGAAGCCGACACGGTTCGGCCTGTTTGCGCGTTGCTGTAAATGGGAGGTTCTCGATGCTTTTGCCATGGGGAAAAGATGGATGTCAACGAGTCAGAATCGAAAGAGTTCTTTAACGGCTTCTCAGTTTGTACAGGAAGCTGCAACAGAATATCGTTAGGTCCGAAAATTTGGTAAAGATTGTTTGCACTTTTAATTTATTGACGATTTTGGTCATTTTGACGAAATTTTGAATGTCACATTCACGGGTTTTTTTTGACATAAATATACTTCACTTTGCGCCTAATTGGTTAATTAGTAAAGCGACAAGTGGGATAGTTGATGATAAACATCACCACACCTGCTTCAATGAGGAGGATATGAGACCTAATTAGTTGTTTCATAGTATTAAGCGCGCGGAAATACTTTCTAATTGTACCACAAACGTCAGAACAGGTCATCGATTAGATCGCTACTGGGTGGTATTTTTTATAAAATTTTCAAATAATAAAACACCATGCTTGTACAAAAAATTGTTTATATAAACAAGTCTTAACATAAATTATAAATTATGTTGAGTATTATTCTAGCATTTTGAATAAGGCGCAGGAAAACACCATTCCCACTATCTGCGAACGGAAGCGGTGGTTAATTTTAATTTTTCGTGATTTTTTTTGCTCGCTTACCATAAGACATGCGACGACAACTCCTGCCGATCCGATAATGACCGCATGCTCCTTAACATACTCCTTAGTGACTTCTAGACATCCCCTCATATACAGAGTGAACGCGTTATGATTTTCCACCAAGAGGTTGCAACGCTGTCGCCTTCCCAAGACAAGTTTACAACAAGAGTCTGGTATTTGATCTTTCCAGTCTCTATAGTCGTTGACTCCGCAACACATCAATCTCGTTTGGGTTTCGTCCCAAGCCTCGGTGACCGGTCTGTAATTCCCATATGATTTTATGGAGCCAAACATGGCGTTTTGTAGGGTTGTTTCGGCCTTTTCTCTGAAGACGTATCCGAGGATTCCCCCGATCAACATGGTGACGAAAATCAGAAAAAGTGCGATGAAATACTGAAGACAGATAAATGAATGAGAATGTCTGAAGTAAGATTGGAGGTTTTTACTGTGACTAGCATGCACCGGACTTCTTTGATGGCACCGAAACAGCCAAAGCACGAGATAATTGAGACCGCAAGTCCGGTGATTACCAGGACGTAGGCGGCACCTGAATAGAGGTTGGTACCTAAAAGTTCATTGGCGAAGGATTTGTCGATGACGGTCCATAAACCTAAACCGGCGACGATCAAGCCGCCAAGCTGTAATTAAACCGTAAAACTGTGAATCATTTGGGGACAGTTACATACTAAGATGATGATGTTGATGATGAAAAGACCGTACTTCATGAAGTTGCCACAGCCGTCCATTCTCCGCCCGAACATCATCGTGAACACAGCTGAAGAAATTCACTACTTACAATAGGAGACAATATTAATTCTTGCGGTTCGTCTAACACTTTCACTTTGTTCCACTTTAGTTGCTGTGTACATCCTTGGAAGTGCCCCGAAAACAAGTTTAAATAAGAAAATGTGTTTCACACAGCAAACTGGTTACAAAAACAACAAATAAGACGCTTTTTTGGGTACTTACGAGGATTTTTTTGCAAATACGAAGAACGGAGGTCACGTTTTAGGACGCTATCAAACACCTGCGTTGTGTTTGTTGTTTTTACTTCGCGTCCACCACTCCCACCTCCACATCGGTTGTACGATCTGTTGTGGTCAATCACGTATACTGCATTACTCATGTTAGCACAGTGTGTGATTTTTTAATTATTCCTGAGAAGTCTGGAGTGTGGAATGCCATTAATCATCCGAAAATCTTATGTAACTTTTGATTTAGAATTGTGTAGCAATCCTCAACAAGTCTTTGTTATTGCCTTCGTTTCCATGGATTCCATTACATGTTGGCGCTTATACGCTTCAATTATTTTAAAGAGAAATAATGTAAACAAAATTAAAGTGAGAAGTGAACCCACACAAAATTTTAAGTGAAAGTATAGACAATAGATATGAATCAGGAGTAAAGAAATTAAAAACAAGATATTTTTGAATTCTAAATCTAGTGATTTCAGGGGGGCCAACTTTTGACGTTTAAAGGTCATTGGTAAATGTCAAAATATTAAAATGTTTTTGTAATCATTAATCATGTGAATTTGTTAATAAAACGCTGCTTTTATGAAGGCTTCAAAGATGATCGGAAGTTATTATTTCGTAATTGTAGGCCACAAGGACTTACCATTGTTTGAAATGGAGTTTACTAATAGCAAAGACCCTAAGGTAGGGGTCAATGCCTCAATTTATAGTAAAAGTTGAGATCTTTTATTTTAGAAGGAAGATCACAGACATCTGAATCAGTTCATAGCACATTCAGCGTTAGATTTGATAGATGAACATAAATGGAAAACTCACAATATGAATTTAAAGTCTGTCGATAAGTTCAATCAGTGGTTTGTGTCAGCTTTTGTTACGGCTAGTCTCATTAGGTTTGTTATGGTGCACGATAATCGAAATGATGATGGCATTAAGAATTTCTTTTCGGAAATATATGAAGCTTACATTAAACATTCCTTGAATCCATTTTATGAGGAAAATACTGTTATTAAATCGCCAGCTTTCGAAAAGAAAGCACAATTGTATGGCAAAAAATACCTCTCTAGTTAAATAAAACTCAAGTATATATAACAGATTTATTTTCTGCATTACATAATAAAAAATTAAACCATTTCTTGCCCCAAGAGAGAGAGTTGCTTTAAAAACTGTTTAGCATTAGTAAGAGTAGAAGAACCATAAGTTATTCTCTTAGTGCTACCTGCAGAAGTTTTCTGTTTAGCATAATCTACCAAATTCTGATACTCAATGTAATTTCCACCACCAACAACAAAAACAATTGCATCTTGAAATGGCGACCTGTTCCTGGGAATTTCTGTTACTCTCAGCTGTTTTGGATCCAAATAATGATATTCGTCCATCTCTTGGCTATTTTTAAATTCCATTAAATGGTCAACGATTCGCGTTACAGGCAAGTTCTGTAAAAAAAATAATTCAAACTTTTTCCTTAATTTTTTTGAACTTACATGACGTTTGATTACTAAGTTTTTAACACCTTCCATAACAAAGTTAGATCCATGAGACACCAGTTTAGAAAACATGCTGACTGTTTTAGTGCCTGCACCCTCATACTGGTTAGGCCCTGAAATCATTTTGGCATAATTCCTAAAAGAGTGATCATCATAATTTTATGATCAATTTACGAAAAATTTAAATCTTACTTCCATCTTTTGATGTATTGAATTGGTGATAAGTCACAACCTGTTTCCGATAAGGCTGTTTCATACCTTTTTAAATCACTTTCACCTATATGTGGTGTACAAATATAAAAAATTATAAATAACCTCATTTTATCTTCAGGGGTGCCTGTTTCAGGATCTACAATTAAGTCATAAATAGTTTTTTCTAAAGCTTGGGTTTTACTCATGATTTTCTCTTCCAGTTCAAAGAAATTATCTAATTTTCTTGATTTGATTCCATTAAGGAGAGCTAGAACACATTCTTATTTAAAACGGAAGTTCATTATTTGTTAGATACAAACAAGTTGCAATGGATGTATGCATATCGATTAATCTCTTTTTTTCAAGTAATTGTGGTAGCGAATTTACTGCTGATGTGATTTTGGCGGTGTTGTCTGAAACTAAAGACAGTGCAATGTCACTTTCTCCATCAATTCCCATGGATGTTTTGAGTTTCTTCACTTCTTCCTCTGAAGATCTGTATTGTTCTAGTTCTTCCTGTATTGCCTCTGCCACTGTAGGGAATGGTGAACCTTTGTGAGCCAACCAAAATTTGTCTTTTGTGTCCAATTCACAAGAACGATTTTTCGCTCTAGCTCCTAAAATAAAAACCAGTCAATTTTTATTGGTTGTGAAATAAAAAACTGACCACCACTTGGTGTGGTTTCTTCAATAATAACTCTATTTAAACTTAAGTTTAGTAGATCATGTGCCAAAGCTTGATAGGTCCAAGTGTGATGCAAAGGCGTGGCCATATCAACGTTTCTATCCAAAATTATCAAAAGCGGTCTTTGAAAATTGAAGTTGCCAGCTTGTGCGTCTGAATGTAGCAGATTATTTCTGGCATCAGCCAAATTTTCACGTAGCTTTTTGTCCAATTTTTTCGCTACCATTTCTGCAGCGTTCCCCTTAGGACTTCTGATAATCGGCACATTGCCTAATGTTACAAAAACTGAGAATAAACAGTCTACAATTCTGTCTGTTATTTCATCCATTTCTGTATCTTTCGTATCACCTTTGTTGATCGCTACAATTTTAATTTTAGTTTTTTAGTTTTCATGTATTTTTTATTGTACCATAGTAAGACAAGGCGTCACTATTTTGATTTTTTAAGATGAACATATCATCATCTAATGAAATGAAATTGACATATTGATCGTACACCTAAAAAACAAACATTTATATGAATGATGATAAAAATTGTGTTCTTACTTTGTGTATATTGGCAACGCAATTTGCTTGCAAAGCCGCAGATGCAAGGTCTTCAAGTTTCTGCCTCGATATTGCTGAAATGAAATTTAAGTGGTAAATATCATAAACTCCTCTTTGAAAATCTTGAGCTATCCTTCCTAAATTCTCATCAGTAGGGGCACAGAAATAAACTGCAGGCACTTCAGGGATGGGGTCTCGATCTGAATGTAACTGCCTAAATATTAGACAGGTTTGTTGACTGAATTGAGTCCAACTATTAAGAAACTCACACAAATAATGTAACACCTAGTTCTCTCAATTCCTTCACAGATATCAATACCGATATAACGTCTTGACCTACACTATCATATATTAATACTTTCCATTTAGGTTCTGATGCGCTCAACTTCGTCTGAGGCTGATTTAAATTTAACATTTGTTTTAAAGCATCTAAAAATTTGAGGTTGGTTTTCCAAAGGGCTAATTTTTTATACTTACTGATTTGTTTTTGGCGAAGTGAAGACATTTTAGTCTGAATTTGATATAATATAAATGCTTAAGTAATGTCCTACTTGAAAAATGAAGATTTTTGAAAAAATATCAATAAACAGCTGACGTGTTCCTTTGACAATTAAACGAACTACCAACAAAAACCCTTAAAATTACTATCACAAATTATTTAATTTGAACCTTATTATTGTTTATAATTAAAAAAACGTGTGCGTCTTTGCAATACATGTTTAAGCACGGTACATTCTTGTTATTAATGTAGATAAATTGAAGATTTTTTTTGACTGTTATAAAACACCGTGTTGGTAGCATTGCTTGAGTAAAGTACTTATGTGTCCAGTCCAGTTGTCAAATTCCAAATTAAATTGGCAAATTGGAGTAAAATACTCGAAATAATTAAGTAGTGGTGTAATTATTTTAATAAATAACCAATTTGCATGTGAACTGCGTTAAAATCACGTCTTTGAGTTATTAAAATTGTCGGTTAGTACGTGGAGCATATGTGAAAGTTTTATTTTGTGGTGTTACCTTTTTAATTTCTTCAAGTAGAGGTATTTAAGAATGCGATGCTCCCTAGGAGACGCCGCGCTGGCTCAGAAACCGAGCCTTTCATCGTCGTAGGGAGTGAAAATTCTTGGTCGGAGAAGTCTAACCTCAATTACATAAATAGTGCATATCCGAACAATGTTCCCCAAGATTATTACTTAGAAGAAGATTATCCCAGTGAAGATTACCACGAACCCGAACCGGTGATGGCTGCGAGAGACAGGACTAGCGAATTTGTCAATACTATTCAAACGTTACAAGGCCGTAGTATAGCCCGGGCCGTGTCAGTTCGAGATCCGAAAAAATCCAAAGCGATACAGAGTCATTCTGAATTTATGCTTATAGCTAAAAATATAGGTCGTAATATTGCCAGCACTTATGCCAAATTAGAAAAATTGACCCTATGTAAGTACATATCGAATGAATTTCAAATGTTTGGTTGGCATTTTTTTTTTTTTTCAGTGGCAAAGAGAAAGTCGTTATTTGACGACCGTACTGCCGAAATACAAGAACTCACATATATAATCAAGGGTGATTTGAGTAGTTTAAATCAACAGATAGCTCAACTACAGGATGTTTCCAAAAGACAGAAACACAATTTGACTGGGAAGCACTTACATACCCATTCCAGCAGTGTGGTTTTGGCGCTTCAATCGAAGCTAGCCAGTATGTCGACGGATTTCAAACAAATTTTAGAGGTCAGAACGGAAAATCTTAAACACCAGAAGAATAGAAGGGAACAATTTTCACAAGGGGGATTACCACCGCCCCCAGTTTCGTCATCAACACAAGGTAAATAGCTGACACACATTAACGGAATGTACTTAATTAATATTTAGGGAGCTTGCTGCTGCAAGAGCAGGACCAAGTCAGCATCAATTTGGATAATTCAGCGCTAGTTCCACAACGAACTCAAATGCAAGCTGCTTTAATGTATGATGAAACTGACAATTATTTACAAAGTAGAGCTGAAACTATGCAAAATATCGAGTCAACTATTGTGGAACTCGGAGGGATTTTCCAACAGTTGGCTCATATGGTCAAGGAACAAGAAGAAATGGTTGAAAGAATTGATACGAATGTGCAAGATGCCGAAATGAACATAGACGCCGCCCACACTCAGATTCTGAAATATTTCCAGTCAGTTACGTCAAATCGTTGGTTGATGATTAAAATATTTGCAGTGCTTATATTCTTTTTCATATTTTTTGTGGTGTTCCTGGCGTAGTATTGGGGGAAGTCAAGTGGGGACCTTTCAAAAAATAATTTTATAATCGTTAATATTTTATTTATTAGATAGGTTTTCAAAAAAGTTTCTTAAAGTGATATTGTTATAATCAATCGAAATTATCAGAGACAATATATTATAAATAAAAAAAGAAAACAAAAGTTAGAACTACCAATTTATTATATAAAACAATTTAATATAAATTAACGTAATGGACTAACAACTAAAATTAAGTTTTTCTTGCTTCTTCTTCACTGGATGAAGTTGTGCTAGTACTTGACATATTCTTCA
Source organism: Asbolus verrucosus (assembly GCA_004193795.1). Classification (NCBI taxonomy): domain Eukaryota; kingdom Metazoa; phylum Arthropoda; class Insecta; order Coleoptera; family Tenebrionidae; genus Asbolus; species Asbolus verrucosus. Next base: position 8,302 of record QDEB01089906.1, on the reverse strand, counting down.
CATTTTTTGGTGGAATTTGGTGGTTGAAAGGCTTGTTTAATTTAGTGTAAACTTCCTGAACTCTAACGATAGCGGTTCTATTAATGTGAGATAACCCAACATCTTTTAGAGCAGTTTCAAATACTACAGGAATCTCTTCGTAATTGTCTTTAGCTACCAAGACATCTAATAAACAGCTATAAGCATTACCAATCGCCCCTTCTGTTACGTTACTGATTTTTAAATGGTCAATCAACTTTTTGATCAACTGTTCGTCTTTAGTATCACGTGCCGCATGGACGATTCTTTGAAACATGATGCGAGGTGCTTCCTTCAAGAATTTACTCCAAATTTCCTCAGCCTTGGTGTCATTACCTGTGATGAAGTAATTTGTCCATAATACGTTAAGCGGTGCCACAATTCCTTTTTGGGCATATTTAATAGCTAGATTTTCATCTGAAAATAAGTAATAATAAGTTAGAGTTACAATGTATAATATAATTGCTTACACTTTTCAATCAACTCTGGGTGCCGTTCCAAAATCCCATAAGCACCACCTCTGGGAAATTTCTCTTCGATTGCTTTTATATCTTCTTCTTTGGCATTATCGATTTCTTGTTCTAATTTACTTAAATACTGTTGGGCTTTTCCAGCGATTAAATTGGCGTGGCAAACTCGATTATCAAAGGAAATATTTTTTTTAACATCTTGTGAAACTTTGGAGTCGATTATCGACAGCGAATCTAAATCTCCGGCGTTTGCCAATTTGTTTAGTAAAAATTTAAAAACTCTGTTTAGGGGTATGACGTTTTTATCTAGCAATTGGAGTGTGATTTTGGTTGCTTCGCGTATCCGGTCGTTCTGTATGAGTTTCTCGATAAGTAAGGAAGAATCAGTTATGGTGAAATTACTGTCGTTGTGGCGATAAAATTCGAGAGCGCCCTCTATATCGCCAGCTTTAAGTTTCCGGCGGAATAACTGTATATTTGGTTTCTCGACAGATTTTGGAGTGGAGTCAACTGGGATTTTGAAGGGAACGGCGGCTCCTTGATTATGCAAAAAATTCCCTAATGCAATCAGGAATTCATCAGTCGGTAACAAATCCTCCTCTTGCATCTGAGTCCACAGTCCCAATGCTTTCTCCACTTCTTCCTGTTTAATGTAACTCAATAAAAGTTGGTAATAAATGTCGTTTCTGTTAATGTGATCAAGGTCTTTAGTTGCATCTTTTAATCCTTCTAAAGGCTTGACTAAACCCTCTTGCCTGTAGCGTTCGCACCTGGTGTTGATGCGTTGCGGCCGGTTTTGAAGTCCGGGAGTTTCTAAAATCTTTCGTGCCTGTCGGACACGGCCGCATTCGACGAAAGCAAAGACCAAGTCGTACAAACTGTTGATTTCTCCATGCACAGACGTTGATAAGTCGGTTAGTTTTTGTAACCGTTCCGCATCTTCTGCTTGGATTAGTTGGCACGCCAACTCGTTCTTCCATGGTGTGGCTTTGAACTGATTCACACACCATTCGAATTTATCCAAAGCTTTATCGAGCTCTTTTTTGACCAAGTGAACTTTTATTAAAGGTCCTAGAAGGATGTTGTTGACTTCCATGAATTCTTTCTTCACAAGAGTATCAAATAACGTGTTCACATCCTCGACTCGCCCTTCTTCGGCCAGTGAATTAAGGAAGCGCCATACTTGCGAATAATAATTGAAGTTTCTTTCTTCTTGCTTGTTGTCGCGGGGAGTGTTTTCGATGATTTTGATCGCTTCGTCGAATTTTCCTAATCTGACCAACATCTGAGCTACCGTTAATGTTTTGGACTCGTCCATGATGAAGTCTTGCCCTTGACTTTCTTTCAATTTTTCGTAGTAATAGAGAGATTTTTCTTCGTTATCATGATGGGCGTACAAGTCAGCCAATTGTGCGTAAAGTCCGGGGCTATAAACAAAGTCGTTGTTCTCCAACTCCGCCAAAACTGCTTCAACTTTCTCCAGATTTTTTTCCCGATAATACAGCGTGAGCAATTGCCGCTTTAGCCCTTTAGTGTCTTGATTTTTCGCGTCTAAATTATGGACCAGCCTTTCTAACTGTTCCGTATTCATTTGATGGGAAGGAATGTATGATGGAGGTTTTCTGGTGATTGGAACTGGGGTTAAATCACCTGAAGTGAGTTTTCCTAGCATGCTAGAAATTTCTTCTGTCATTTTCCCTCCTAGTTTATCTTGTAGTCTTTCGGCAACTGTTGTGGAAATGCTCAATCCTTGCTCAATTAAACCTTTCAAGACATTTTCAATATTTTCCAGAAACTCTCTAGGATTTGTCGTCAAATCAAGAACGAAACTACCAACGACTTCGTGTTTATCAACAGACGGAAGATTTTCGAGGTCTTCTTCACGCCTTGCGGTTGCCAAACGATCGAGATTCTCATAAACGTTCCTTACGACTTTAATATATGAAGCGAGATCCTTAGTAATGTAAAATGCGGCCGTCAGAGGTCGCCTTATCAAATCGGGATTATAATAAGCATTGACTTGGCTAGAAATAATTGCCGCTTCTTCAATTTCATGTTTTTGAAGTAGCGAGTGAACTAAGCACGCCCCTGAAACACCTAGGGAGACATTTGCGTATCGCAACTTGGCTAGAATATCGCTGCTGGTTCCCTTTAAATTAGGAATGACATATTCTCTTAAAGTTTCCATGTTTGGAGTAATATTAAAACTGTTCATCTGTAACAAAACATCGATGATTCCTTGTCCTGTGGGATCGCTAGCTTTAGAGACAATTAACGGCCAAAAGTAATGTTGCCTAATGCTTATATCCCGTTTACTCAACTCTGTTAGAAGAGGGTAAGCAAGATTGTCATTTCCCAACTCTAAACTGGTTTCTGCAGCTAACAAGAGGGCGCGACTGTACATTTCGTTTTTTTCCAACTTATTACAGAGTTCAATGATTCTTTCAACAGGTCTATTAGCCTTCACTAATTGTTTAATAAAAAAATTCCCTACAGGGGTTATAACACCGTCGCTATTGGTGGAACGTACTATAGTTTCTAGAACTAAGAAACCAGCATCTTCTTGTCCTTTATTGATCAAACGCAAGATTAAATTGATCGCGTCTTGATTGTACCCCATGGCTCTCCTGACTTTGGACAATATAGAGGGGATATGTTCAATGTTACCGTTGGTAGCCAGTGCGTAAATTACATCCAAATAATCTTTATCAAGCAAATAGATTTCCTTACTCTGACATTCCTCAAAAATTTTATTGATCGCTTCAATATCGCCTTTTTTACCATAGCCGCATAATAAAGTAGTGTAAGTGTCTGCACTGGGTTCCAAACCGGCTTGTGTCATTACTCCCAAAATTCCCTGGGCCGAATCCATATCTCTAAAATTATATGGTCATGAATTCATAATCAGTATTTCAAAATAAAGCTTACCCCGTTTGTGAGTGGCCAACAATAAGAGCATTGAAGACGTTTTCATTGACTGGTAATTGTTTCTCTCTCATATATTCTAGAATCTTTGTTGCACCTTCAATATCACCATCTTGACAATATCTGGCAATTAGACGCTGATAAGTGACTCGATTAGGTTCAATTCCTTTACTTTCCAGATCAGCCAAAAATTCTGTCGGTGAGAACGGATGTTCATTTTCTAAATACACTCTCAATAGAGCATTGTAATGTGAAATGTCCATTGGGACATTTAGCTTATTCAAAGTGCTCCAAATTTCCTGCACAAGTTTCGTTCGTATTTCTGGCAATTCCTCAGGAACCAAATTCCCGCAACATCGTATAACAAGAAGTGATTGCGAGCTGGTTGCTGAACGAGTGTTGCGAATTTCTTCCAGGACATCTTCAATATCGCGTCTTGATATTCGCCCAACTTTTCGTACATCCTGATCGATTCGTCTGAGGCTGTGTTCTAGGTTCTGGTCGTGCTGCGCTGGTATTTGCGATGTGAAGGAGCTGGAATTTTCAAAAATAATCTTTTGGGGTGACATTGCGTAATGTTAACAAGCGGCCGGTGCGGTCAATTATTCTTTGAACTTACCGCGGAACGGCTCCGCATAAACATTGTGTTGTATTAACGAGGTTGCCATCGAACTCTCTGGGTGTGTTTAATACAACGTTTCGTGCAAAACCCGCGATATAACGGACAAATTTTGAAGAGCGTAAAATCGAAGCCATGCTTCTCGTGGTTTCAGTAACTAAACTAGGGAAATTCGGGAAGGTTAAAGTCCGCTATGATCCAACATTTTAGCCAATTTCTTGTAATGATAGTTTATGCTTGTAGTTTTGAACAAATTGAACAAAGCAGATGTTTTAAAAGATTTGATGCTGTTTTAATTGCAAATTAATGTAATTTTCTATTTAAACATTTGTAGTGTAACCGTATATTGGCAGCACTGAGTTGTGGCTCATGTCAACAGTCAACTTCACATCATTCATGTATCCAAATAGGTTAGAAACTCTCAAGTGCTAAAAGTCTGTTTTTTTGAATAAATAAAAGGAATTGTGATTTTGTTGATGATTATTATGAAACCGTACGAATTAAGCCTTAAATAAACCATAAAATAATTAGTGATTGTTTGAATTAATCATGACTACATCAAGTGAAGACGTACTCCTCCAAGTGCCCCAAGTTAGATATAAAAAGGGTGATGGAACGCTGTTTCTGATGGATCAGCGTCTGATTTGGATGGTTGAAAATAGGGATACGGTTGCGGTTTCGCATCCTTATGCAGATATCAAATGTGAGAGGTTAAAAAACTTTGTGATTCTTCTCATCAAATTTGTGTTTTAGCTCAGAAAATTTCCCCAGAAGGAAAAGTTAAAGTACAATTACAAGTTGTGCTTCATAATGGTGTCTCGTCGACGTTTCATTTTACCAATCGTAATGGTTTACAAGCTCAACTAGCCGATAGAGATAAAGTGAAAGAAATGTTACAAACCCTACTGCCAAAATTTAAGAGAAAAGTATCATTAATCGGTGTTTTCTTTAAATTATATTATTAAAATTAATATTTTTTCAGGTTGATAGAGAGTTGGAAGAGAAAAATAAATTATTATCATCCAATCCTGCACTTTTACAATTATATAAAGATTTGGTAATGACTGAAGTAGTGTCTTCTGAGGAATTTTGGGCCCAGCATGCCTCTCAGTATACTCAGAAACAAAAACAGCAACCTCAAGATATCGGTTTGTTTATTATTATGTTTTGATGGTAGTGCATAAAAGTGACATTTTCAGGTGTTTCTGGTGCCTTTTTAGCTGATATTAAACCTCAGACTGACGGGTGCAATGGATTGAAATACAATATAACTCCTGACATTATTGAATGTATTTTCAAAACGTATCCAGCTGTTAAGAAAAAATATGTGGAAAATGTCCCAGCAAAACTATCAGAATCTCAGTTTTGGACGAAGTTTTTTCAGTCACATTATTTTCATCGTGATCGTAAATATGCTGAAAGTAAAGATTTGTTTACTGAATGTGGTAAAATAGATGATCAGGAAATGAAAAAGGATATCCAAAGTGGTGTCAGTGATCCTTTAGTTAATATTACCGAATTTGAAGATAAAACGTTGGATGAAGGATATGGAGTAGCAACTGAAAAAACTAATGTTAATATAGGAACTGTTAGTCAAGCAATGATCAAAAGATTCAATCAACATTCAATAATGGTTTTAAAAGCAACAAAAAAAAGTAGTGAACAAAATGAAACTGAAGTGAAAAATGCGCCAAAGCATAATGGTAATGTTAATGAAGTTGAAAAGGCGGATGAAGGACATGTTGCCAAAAAACAACGAATACAAAGTAAAATTACATATGACGATTTAGATACTGGTAATGATAATAGTAACGTTTCTGGAACTAGTCTTAATTTGTCCAAGGTAATCAAAGTAGTTGTGGTTTTAGTTTATTTATATTATGTTTGTAGGTGGAGAGGTACTTACATGGACCCATGCCAGATTCTAGTATAGAACAGCTGAACCCGAATGAGGCTTCGACCGTATTGAGAGGTGTTCTCCAAGAGACAAGACAGTGGCAAAGCCGACATCCAACTAGTTCACTGGTAAGTCCGGCAGCCGCTGTGGGAGCTTTAGGTGAATTGTCACCAGGTGGCGCTCTGATGAGAGGTTTTCAAGAACAGTCCTTAGCGCGTAAGTCATTGTTGTGCTTTCATATAAGTCACTAATTTTTGGAATTGTAGAACTGGTGCCGTCTGATATTGAGAACGAGGTCAGGAATTTATATTTAGCCCTATGTGAATTATTAAGCCATTTTTGGAAATGTTTCCCGCCAAATACTCCGAATTTGGAACAAAAAGCTGTGAAAATGCACGAAGCTTTACACAGGTATCATACTGCCAAACTGAAACCCTTTGAAGATAAGCTGATTAGGGAATTATCACCTCTTTCACATCATCTAACCAAACATTTAAATCAGTTACTGAATGCGGCATACCAAAAATTTAGCAACTGGCAGAAAATCAAGAATCGGTAGTACAAAGTTTTTGGGGCGTTTTCAGTATTATTCCCACATGTTTCATTATTGTTCATGGCAATAAGATGAAAAGACAATTATTATTTTTTAAACCTTCTTATTAATTTATATTGTTAGAGTCTCATTTATAAGTCCTATTTTTCTTGTTATTGTAATAAAATTGTACCAAAACAGTGAGTTTCGTCGTATTTTTTTAACAAGAATCCTCCCTTATTCAGTTTAAATTGTCGCGCCTCATATTTCTTTTGGTCGCATCGACCGTTGCATTACTTTTGCGCGGGTAATGTGTTGTTTGATTTTGAGATGGTCGTTGGTGTTCTTTTTGGTCATTTTTTTAAGTTTGGAATAATATTTGGAGTTGTAATTTATTGCAAAACTGCTTTGCACCTTATAATCCAAAGTTCGTAAGTTTTTTATGCGACTGTAACTCCACAAACTGGATTGGATATAATGGACACTCATAAATCAAATAATTGCGTCTATTATTAGGAAGAGGCAAGTAAATCCTTTTATTTATACTGTTTATTAATTCATTTTCGTTATTTGGCTTTTAAAATTTGTTATTGTTAAAAAAAATCTACAAGAAAAAAATTGTCTGTTTTTCTTTTTCATATAACTTTTCCTATTTTAATAATAAGTTAAGAAGTTCTGAAATTACCCAGGGATTTTTTTTGATAGCATATACACTGCTTAAAAGAATTAGTGGTATATTAATATAAATGGTTATGAATTCTCTTAACCCAAGGAAATGACATTAGATAAACAATGAATAAGTGTTACAAGAAATAAAAAAGCGCCACACGTTTTAGAACTATCCACATTTATGAAACGATAAATGAAATTTGGGAAACGCATTTTAAGGAGCATAATTCGTTAGAGTAACATGTCGAGTCAAAAGTAAATGTACAAAGAGTTTCCAAGTATGCAAAGGGTATAACTTGTCACCTTCTTTGAAAATTTGTTGATTATATATACCTACACATATATCTGATACGTACACTTACACATATGTGTTGTGCGTCATATACTTATCTGTTATTATGTATCATAAATAATATATTCAACCGACACTGTCAGTGTCAAATTTTTAAACATTTTCCTGGATATACGCAAAAGTTACCTCTTTACTAATTCCACATTAAATTTGATTACAAACATCACTGAAGTCAGAGAAACCAAAACTAGATTAGAATCCTATTTGAATAAACAAATGAGTAAATTCTAAATTAAATATCAAACATATTACATAGTTGTAATATTGTATTTTGCTTTTGATCATTAAAATAATGAACTGATTTCGTTCTAATTCTGGAGTTAACAGTTTTTGTTCTATGCAGTAATTAACTATTGCTTTTTCTTTTACCAGTCAGGAGAATCCCTTTGGGGGTATTGTAATTTACCGTGTTGATTAAAAGAAAAATTTTGATGTAATCTTTGTTAATCTAATTGTCTAAATTGAAACTGACATAATAAATATAGTGTTAACAATGTAGTTAAATTAAAATTACCAACAGAAATTTATATGTAGTGCCAACATATTGTCACTACTACTAGTTTCACAGTGCGAATGTCAGTTGAACGAACTATACAAATAGAGATAATTGTGCATTAAAAGTAACGTTTGAAAATTATATCGTAAACAACAAAATTTGAAACTGGGATGTTTAAAGTTATTGGGCTTGAAAATCACTTTAGCTATATCGCTTATAATTAATTAATTTAAAATTTTTGTAAAGAACAACGTAATTTTGAGAAGAGTTTAAGGAGCAGTTGGTCGTAGTTGTGAAACGTGGTTGGTTAACGCTGATTTTGTT
>QDEB01089889.1:0-13095 GCA_004193795.1 Asbolus verrucosus | reverse complement strand
TGTTCTTATATGTCAAAAACAATCAATCCGAATCATTATGATTATACAATACCAACTGCATTTTTTTTACGACTGCCTTTGACTACAAGGGTCATTTATAATGACCCTGTATAATGCTTTTGCTAAGTATATTCGGAATCTTTTTGTTAAAATTACAACTTAAAATTCTGATTTTTAAGTATCGGGTACCAACTAAATACAAAAAAAAGGGTCTGATGAATTTCAAGTCATCTTAGAGTAGAAAACTTCCAAATAGACAGACTAAATTTCAAAAAAATATCAAAGTTAACTAAGTTTGTTTAACGTTTAATTTTGCAAGTTTGAATTTTTGTTTTACAATTCTTAATGTTTGAATAATTTGATTTAGTCATCAATCTTGTATATAACATCTGTAAATATCATTAATCTTTAAATTCCACACCTGTAACATTTGCTTAAACATGCTTTTTATTGATTATGACATTTAATTTCTTTACTTTCTTTGAGCAACCTATCTGTTGTTTTATTTTTATTTTACTCTAATAGTCACTGTTTTTATCACAGAGGCTCATGCACACTAGAAAACAAAACTCTTCTCTTTTTTTATTGTTCCAGTACAAATGTATAAAAATGTCCGAAATTAAAATCAAAATTTTACCCTTTATAATAGAATAACCTATTTTTTGAAGAACAATGTGGTTTAATTAGTTCAGTTATTTGGCTACAATAACAGTGACTAGTGTTTAGGTATATGTTAACCCATTCCTTTTCGTTAAGATCCAGTTATTCATAATAATATAGTGGGGTCAAACATCTCAATGATCATCTTTGCGTGACTCCTTTATAATATTCATTATTTTAAACACATTTATCAGACTTTTTTCCGCGTTAATTGTAATATAAATATTCATATAAACTAGCCCTCGTCGCAACTGTTAATTGCCAACGACATACGGGAGTGAAGTGACAATTATTTCAAATTAACTAACAAGAAGGCAAATAAATTACAGCATTAGAATGCCACCATCGCCCAGCAGCAGACACATTTAAACAAACTAGAAAGAAATCGAAAGGACGATTGTTGTAAAGTTATAAGCCCGCCTCAACCATGTTACTCAATGCGTATAACAAGTAATTTCCCAAGCTATAATTAGTGCCTAGAAAATTAGTGCGTACCTGCTTATTAACCTGAATGAAAAATAATAACAGCACCGTCCGAACAAAGCTAAATATTTTCTAATGCTGTGTTTGCTGATTCAATTAAAGAACCGATATTGGAGATGCACGAGAGCTTATAATTCTGTTACACCGAGTCCATAAACAACCATCTAAGAGCGAATTTCCTGGTTCTTGTCGGCCACGATATTCCACGATCGCTTCCTTTGGAGGAACTGTCTGGTTATTGTTAAGACGCACCTTATTGACATGGAGGACGAGCCGATTAAAGTTAATTAATACAGAAAGTAACACAATATTCCAAGACCTCTAATTAGTCGAATTGTGACCATCGGCGACGATAATTTATTGACAAAACTGATTTTTTCCTCTCTCTTCTGAAATTCCATCTGATAAGTTTCGGCCACGCAATTAAAATAGTGAAATAAAATTTCTTCGTGCCCATAACTAATAAATTTTGTAGGTTCTTAATAAAAGAAGCGGCCGGTTCACGTTACTTAATATTAAAAAATTATGCGGACTTGCTGTTTATTACGGCATCCCATATAACACGAAAATATTTCGAGATGGTACCATAAAGTTAAGATTAACTGGCGCCTGGGCCTTACACATTAATAATTATATATTTCGGTGATTCTTCGGCAGCATTAATCACTTCTTTTCGATGTTGAGTCGAGGAATTATGGCAATTAATTTCCATGATGGCGGCTATCTTGTTCGCGTGCAACGTATTAAAAATGTGTCGTTCTTTTAAATGGAGATGTCACGGAAGAAGTGCGATAACATCTCCTGAAATAAATTAAACAAATGACAGGTGCGCGCTTAGGAAAATCAATAATAAATCACACGAGCACAATTCAGGAATTACATTATTATTAAAATGCCTAGCGCCATTCTAATGTCGCAGTTCCATTGTTTGCAAATTAGGATCTGGAAATCGCGTGTCAACTTGGACTGTTCTGAAAACGAATCTATTATAACCTCAAGTTGAAGCAAAAAACGTATGTACATACATCAAAAAATAATCGCAAAATAGTGCTCTACATAGAGCAATGAATCATGATGAGAAAACTAAATATTATCCTTACCACAAAACTGGCAGTATACGGTGATTGTTACGTTGCGTTGATATTTCTGAAACAGAACAGTTTTCTTGTAAAAAATATTCTACCAGTGAATAAAGATGTAACAATCTTTCTCAAATTTCAGACGATGACTTTTGAAATACATATATTTAAAAAACAATGTTCACATAACTTGGGAAAATTTCTTTATTGTTATTTATGTTCTTCCTTTTTTATTCATTCCTTTCACAAGTGGTTTTATTACTCCAGTTAGATATGAAAAACATGCACTTAAACTCTTTAAGTGATAAACTAAAACATTATAAATATCATTATTACAAAATTTTATCTAAATGAGAAAGATTGTGATAACACCCATGTCACCTTCTTTTTACTGATTCCTCATAAGTGTGTTGGGCATTTAGAATAATAATTAAAACTTATTTGAAGTTATTTTAATTAAAATCACAAAAACTGATTTTGCTTATGGCCTTTCGTGAAAGAATATTTTTTAGAACATGGATTATTTGTACAAAAGATGTCTGTCGGTCGTTCCTGAAATTGGGAATTTGGTATTTAACATTAAGTACTATCATGCAAAGATGAAAATGGATATAGTTTCAACAAAATACAGATGTTTAAAAAAATGTTTAAGTCTTCTTAAGTTCGTGGTGGTGGAATCGAATCTGTTTGGGTGATGTACTTTGTGTTATAAATAAAGGAACATTTTATTTTGCACTGTTTCGTTCAAAGTATTGTTATATACTAATCAGTAATGTGCTATTAGTCTAGTCGTGTTCGTAGAATAACTGATCACAACTACAAAATAAGTTTAAAAAAAATCACCGTCTTTAAATTTATACATCCTCAGGTACAGTTTTTTTTACAGTAATTATGGTTTCGGAGCTACAAGGAGATTAGTGTACACCACGGGCACCTTAATAAAATCGGATCTTTTTTGGCCTATTTAACACTTGAATTATACGATATATGATTGAAACAAGACTAGTATGCAGTAACTTATATAGGGTCATTAGTAACTAAACGAAAGTAACACAGGAGTGAACTGAACTGGGGTTAATTGCATTAAATGTTCAATATTATAAATAATGCACAAGCATTGCACATTTTCTTAGATATATAATTCTGACTTCAAGAATTACGATTTCTTCAGAATTTTATTTATTATTTTTACTATCCAGTGCAATGTTCAGCTAGATTTTAAATTTCTGTAATTTTTATTGTTGCTGAAGTTAAGTAAGAGTAGTTAAACGTAATTTAAAAAAAACTCGATCTGTTACCTAGTTGTCATTTTATTCTTCATTCTATTTATCCCAGCGTGACTCGGTTGAATTTGATGAATTTTGGTATGTAGGTAAATTTTTATCTTTATTATTTTTCGGTTAAACCGACACGGTATATCATCACGGATATTGGTATCAAGTGATGATATACTTTTAATCCAGCGTAATTACCGCCGTCTTGCCGCACTATAATTATCATTTTGACGTAGTTCAGCGCTGAGGTTCAATGTGTGATCAATGTTAAGAAATTTCCTGACCATATGACATAAACATAATAATATAACCTTTTGAATTTCAACAATTAAATTTTCTTTTAAATTTAAGATGTTTCTATTATGGATTAGAGAGTTGGGTATATACTATACCCGTAGCTGAAATAACTAACGGTAAAACTGAATTTTTTTTCATGTCTTTTTTTGAAGTTACTTTGTGCTAAAACAGAACAAGATGAAATGATGTGTCCAATTGTCTCTAATCCTACCTTACAAATCGGGTTGTCTTTAATTACATATTTCTTGCAATTTCTGGTATTAATTACTCTGTCTTGGATAGCAAATATACTTTTCGGTTTCCGGAATTGTTTATTAAATCTTTTTAACCACGCGTGTGAAGCTTTAATATCAATTTCTGGTTGTTGGAATTCATAGAAAAATCTTCCATGTAAAGATTTTCCTTTTATATTTGCGACTATATCATTAACATCAATTTTGAGAGAATTAGAAACCATAGAATTACTTAAATTTAAAGAGGTATAATTCTTGTCAGCTGAAGAAATCTGTCTAAAAAGAGTATTATCTTGAGCTTTATTATTTTAATACATATAAAATAATATAGGGTTTCTTACATCAATATAAGTGACACTTTATTCATAAGCATTTTACAAAGATATTTGAGATATCAGTGTCGTCGTAATTTTTTTACCACTACAAACTCTTGTAGCAAATTGAATATTGGCAGAATCTGAAACTTAAATGTATTTGGTAATGGGCATTTAGACGTTCCAAAAAAGTCAATTGTATGTGTGATAATTACCATCAATTTAAAGAAACGAGCAATTCGCAAAGAATTGAAGTGAGTTTCTTTTACAGCTATCAATTACCTGGAAGCGAGATATTAAAAATTTAACTATCTATATACTTACTTTAAACGATGTATTCCCCAATTAGCTAACAGTATTCATTCGAGAAATCATTGAACCTTAGTAATTCTCCACAGTCTGAACTTTCATCATTACCTGTACTATTCACTAACAGGGTTAAACATTTATCTGATAGAATGCGATTGCTCGATTTTAACTAATTTGTTGAAAACAACAAAGAAGTGTGCAGCAAAGGAGATCATTTCTCCAGAAAAGTACAAGTTTGAGAGAATTTTAAATACATAATTGTTATTAAGAAAAAAAAAACGAGAATATACATAAAGTGAATAAAATGCAAGATGTGAGAGGTGAGAACAAGAAAAAGTCAATTAACCTTTGGGAACTATTAGAAATTTTAAGAACTCTTAAAAATGACGTGAAGTGATAAACTTCAGGCAAAATTTTGAGGTTAATATATCTTAACTCGGTCTTGAACTTTTACGTTTGGAGTAAGTACATTGCTGTGTTAAGCTACACATATATCACTGATTCCATCGAAATTCCGCTATCTGTCGAACAGCTTGTCAGTTTTATTGAGCATGACGTCACTTACTATAAAAATTATTAAACAGTTCGCAATGGTCGGCGCTGCCCGCTGCTCCTTATTACATTTTTTTCCTTTTATGACCAATTAGCGGCAATATAATAATAATTATTATTACACCGTTCTATTCATCTGTTGTTTTTACAATTTTATGCGAAAATGACAGTCATCATTCGGATGAATTAACAGGCAGTTGCCAAATTTTTTGGTCGCAAGTTGGCGGCGTATAATGGCAGATATCTAATGGATTTGAATTTTGTGATTTTTTGCCAATTTAACGGAATCTCTAATGAGAATCATAACGGAGCTGGCGAGGAACAATTTAATATAGTTAATTTACGACGCGTCTCAGTGCTTGAAATTTATGCTTTTCATAGATGTCTCGTTAGTCCGATCAAAAAATTTTGATGTTGGCGTAATGCTGGGTTTCGCCATAAATTTTTTCGATCTTTATGGTATAACCCACATCTCACGGAACATTATAAACACATAAATTTAATAAGAAAGCGTCATTTTTAAATTTACGACGACATTAACGACACCCAAAACACCTTTAATCATTTCGGTTTTTCAACTTCACTTTTACGAAGTGCAGCTTTTCGGATTTTTGTTGGAGGAAAGTCGGCGGCGTGTTCGAAGTGCGAAAGCATGAATGAAGAACATAAACAAAATTGTACTCGGAGGTCATGGTCCCGGCTGAGATTTGACCTATCTCAATTTCTCGGGGTGCGTGCCAATGAAGCGGTAGCACGTGCCCTCCATTGGGCACGCAGTGTTTACCAACGAAAGATCGCGGGGTCATGGGTCGAAGGTCTAACTGGGAGCGTGTCGGTGTATCGTACTCGGCCGAATTCACCAGGTACCAGACCTTCCCCTACACCATTCATCTCAATTACAAGACAAAAAACACAAATCAGGTACGGTGAGGTGGAGCAATGGCCACACTCCTCACTGCTAGGTTCTCACAAATAACAAGAATAATTATCTTAATCAAAATGACTGTAAATTAGTTAGCGTTTAGACAAACAATAAATTTATTGATTTTACTTGTTTGGCAAAGTAGCAGACAATAACATCTTTAGTGTACCTATAGTTCTGAGGATTTCATATGTTGAAGTGGAACAAGCAACCAAACTCCCAAGAGGTTACGTATTCTTGCTTTCGGCACAAAAATAATATTTTACCATCTCACTGCATCGCTTGATGAAATATGGATGTATTACTAAAAATCTTAAAAGTTCATAAAACATGTACTACAACAAATATAAATACCGTCAATGTTATCGTTCAAATGTTATTATTTAACTTTTAAATGTGTCAGATATTTTTTATGATTGGTGATTGTTAAATCCGTAAAATAACCTCGTTTCCAGTATGTTTTATGACATTTCGTGATATTTCAGAGCGATAATTGTAATACTTTTAGATGAAATTTTCTTCAAAATAAATGAGTTCTAATTATGACCACTTAAATCATAACCTTGAAACCTATGAAATCGTCTTGCCAATTCTCCACATTCTGAACATTTACAACGATAGTAACGGTGAAACGAATAAACCCATTGTATTATTTAATCTATTCATAAGAGTAAATACATTAATTTATCCATAAATTGATAAAATTATTACGACTGATGGAAATCAATTTGTTTTGATTTAATTCAACATATTAATGGTAAAAATTAAACTCTCACATTTTTCGAAAATTTTTAAAATACTCTCAGAAAACCAAGCTTGTTTTGTATTTTCACAAGTGACATTAAAAAGCAATATCGTTGTGAACTATGGACATTCGGAAATGCAGTAATAAGACAATTTTAAATTTTATTTCGATTATGAAGGAATTGAAAACTCAAAATTTTTAATAAATTATAGTAAATGATTCAAAAAAAAGATATATGTCTACGTATCCCGGGTTAAATTATTATGAGTTTGACAGCTTGTGACTCTTTAAATAAGCAATTAATTGAAAAACGATAAGTTCAATATGAATGACTTTGGTGATTTCTGAAATAAAGATTGTTTGCAGGAAATTTAGAGTTCATTATTCGTACAAGGAGTAGGTCTAACGATAAGATCTGAATTCTCAAGTTACATATGAATGGACCACTATAGCACCCAGTTCATTTAATGACTCGACCCGCTATAATAGCTTATACTGAGTATAGCCGAGTTCAAATCAGAAAAATATACTCCATGTCCTAGTGCTAAGAGTCAGCCTAATTATTTTGAAATGAAATGAAATTTAAATAATGAAACACAAAACAGGCTCAAGATTCGAATATGGACATTTGGTAATGTTGTCTGCTGGCTTCTGTGATTTTTCATTTTTAAGATTTTAACGTTTTCTTTATTTTTTGTAATGGAATATACCGTTTAAAAAAAAATGGAGATTGATGGAGATTGTGGATAACGTCGCATTAAATTCAACTCTCAGTTTATCATCACGAAAATGATAAAAATGCAATTTTTACGATGGCAAATTGAATGAAATATGATTGGGGAATGGTTTTCAGCTACAATTTACTAATAAAACCCTCATTCGTTTTTCCAAAACATTATTTCAGTTTTTGTTACATTTTCTATACATTTAGTTTTAAAAAAATANNCCCCCCCCCCCCCCACAAATCGTGATTTACGATACGATACGATTTTTTTTTTGTTAAAACCTCATTAATTTCTCAAGATATTCGAACTGACCCTTCATTGTGAGGTGGCCTGTATATACTTAAAAAAATAATAGAATACTTAATACTGTCATAATGAACTGCATTAATCACTTTCTGTTTTACATAAAAAAATTGTTTCTGATTACATTTAAATTTGTGTAGATTTTTACTGATTTGTTTTTTAACTCCTTTTTGGTTACTCAATTTTAACAAAAATGAAATAGATGACAATTGAATCATTTAAATGAGAAACTTATAAAAATTTAAGATCCACAGAATTTGTATTCTGTTCTTTTCTCAAAAAGCCTCCTCCAATAGATTTTTGTTACAATTATAAAATGAAATTCTTAATTTATAAAAGACAATGTTAGAAATTTGGATGCAACTTACATATAGTATAAGAATCTCTAAAGTAAGAAATAACTTTTTGAATTCATATAAAAATGAAAGTATGGTAATAATTTTGACTGCTCCGTTTGTGGCATTTCTTTTTCGCAAGAGAAAAACATTGAAGAGAAAGAGAAATATTGCAAAAGGAATCTACGGCCTGGTCCCCTGCTGTTGTAAATTATCATCAATCTTAGATTTTTATTTAAGAAAGTACTAAAACCGTTTAACTGCAAGAAGTCGTACTTTACAACAGCAGTGCTAATCCTATAAAAGAGCATTTTTTAGTATTGTAAATTGCATTATGTACTAAAAATTTTTCAAACTAAAAGTGTTGTTAGATGCCATACTAAAATTACAGTATTAAGGTAAATAATGATATATTATTATATAAAGTGAAAATTATAAAATAAATAGTGTTTTGCTCATCTTAAACGGACTAAAATTGAACAGTTCAGTTAGCTATGTGTAAATGACTACGAAATTATATTATTTCGATTAAACATTTTAAGAAATATAAACATGCTTAATGCATTAAGCATCAAAAATTTAAACCGTATGAAAGTTACTAACCCTTGACACTTGCTTTTTAGAAAACCAAAGTCAAAAAAATTACAGCGATAGCAATAATTCTATAGTTTATGTCTTGTATGTATACATGAAGGAGGTAGGTATTCAATGAAATTGCAGCAATTTATCATTCGTCCGTCTTTCAAAATGTGCAATTCATTATCTACTATTTATAATGGTATAATTGGGGTGCAGCTCAAGGTTGTTTACCAAGCAGGACACAGATGAAATCTGACTAATCGGATTGCATAAATTCAGATCAGATACACAATTTCTATATGCATGTTAGCGCAGTTGCGATAATGTATTTTGAAAAGCTCCGGGATTTGCATCGCAACTTTCAGTCACATCTTTCCCAATCAAGTTAATTTGAATATTCAACAAGGACAATAAATTAGATAATCCGTCTAAACCACACGTATTGTATAGTTATTTAATGACGCTTTCCTGCATAATATTTAAATTGTTTGTTGAGATTTTCGTGTTTCCAATAAAATAATAATAATAACAGTTGTCACTGCGCTTATGTGAGTTGTCGTGACATAAAATCTGGTGATGTTCCCATCAGAACCATTAAAACCAGTCGTGTATTTTATTTAAAATTGATGGCCCATCATTATTTTTAAAAATAACGTTTTTCGTGTGTTACACCGTTGTTACAGAAACTTTAACGTCGATTCTGCCTGCGTAGGTTAATTTGTATGGCCGTACTCACCTGCTGCGGTAATGGCCCGTTTAATAAGTAAGAAGAAACCAGCTTTAACTAAGTAAATGAAGATTTATTCTTTTCGCTTAATCTGAAACTCGTGTGGCGGTTTTTTATTTCTGTTCTGCAGTTGTTATGCCTTTCATACTACTTACGAACGGTTATTTTCACATTTAACCCACATAAGTAAATAATGCAGTTATTGTGTATTGAAACGAATGCACTCGAAGAGATCACAAAACGTGCCCACCAGTGAGCACAATGACTGTGAAATTCATGAAATAAATAACAGACCGGAGTACAATTGTACCAAAATGAATCAGTTATAAACTCGGTTTTTGATGTTGGAACTTTTTAGCTGTTGTATTACATCAACACGGTAGCATCAGATTACAAGTTTTACCAGATTCCCATTTAAATTCATTTCGAATTTTTTTATCAATCGTAAATTAGCGACTAATCCGTGCATGTCTATTCATTCGGTGAAATTTCGGCGGAAAACCATCAGAGGCAGTACTATTACATCGAACCATTTACATAAATAACTAATAAGCATCGATTTAATAGAAAAATATGACCGATCATTAGGTTTTTCGTCTACTCGTCATAACGTAGGGAGATACTGCAGTTGGATGATGTAGAGTAGGTTGTTAAAAACTCATTGTCATTGTTAATCTCTGATGATTTATTTGGCTTTTTAGTTTTGACTTTCTTCAGATATACGTATGATTTTTAATCACACCGGTGTTTCTCACGTTTTTCTATCAGCCGACCTCACATAAAATCAACAGGTGTGCCTCGACCCCCTGATAAAATTATTAACCAGTAATATATCTATCTGATAAAAAAAGAGTTTTGTTTCATTTAATTTTAATTTTATTTTCAATCCCTTCTTTTTAAAAATTGTATATTGGCATATGGTCAGACTCCATTTAGGCAACAAGGAAATATCGAAATTCAATATCCACACGTCGTTTTTTTTTTTTGTTTACTGATTCTTTGACTTGTTGACCTTTTGCTTGATCGATCTTTTGAGTTTGATTCGTCGATGTTTTGATCTGTTCATATAAACTAAACCTTATTTCAATGCTATAAAGAATTTACCGTGTCAAACTGTATCATTTATACTTGACTCACATATTTTTGACATTCTCTTCGACAAGGCCTATTCAAAATCACCTGAATTTTTTAAATCTGGCCATCTCTGTATTATCATCTGAACATTGTTAAATTAAAAAAATATATATTTTTCAAATTTTCTTACATTTTTGCAATTATTTCGTGAGCTAGAAGAGGGAGCCAAGCGGTTCGAGGCCTTGAATTCCTTGTTTCATTCTAATAAAATTTCGATTTTTTTCAATTTTCAAATTTTGTGACTTTAAAGGGAAGCAGGACTGAAAGATAGATCAGTTTTAGAAGCGAACTATATTTATTAAAATTGGCACACTTAAATGAAAGTTAACTAGAAATTCTAATTATAAAACAAAATTTTAAACACGAAGTGCTCTCCATTAATTTTTTGGCAATAATGAAAACGTTGGACAAGTTTTGCAACGAATCAATTAGAATATTAAGACCAATATTCGCCATTTCAATTCTTATCCGTTCTTCTAATTCTTCAATGTTGAGAGGTCTGTTGACATAAACCTGATTTTTCACATGACCCCGCAAAGAAAAAATCAAACGGAGTTAAATCGGGTGACCTAATGGCCATTCAATTGTTCCTTTCCGTCTTATCAATGTTTCATCTGAATATTGGCGTACTTGAGGTACAAAGTGAGGTGGTGCTCAGTCTTGTTGAACCATATAGTTTCAGCTGGGATGCCCCGATTTTCGTAGTTTGAATATTTGTCTGGAAACAACCTGTTGTTGCAAAAGTTGCACATATCTTTCAGATGTCAAGTTGCTATTATTAACGAAAGAACCAATAATACCACACCAAACCCTAATTTTTTGTGGACGCTGTCTACAGTTATGGCGGTTAACTTGTCCATTTAAACAGAAAGTTGACTCATCAGAATAGAGCGCGCGGCTGATGAACTTGGCGTTCTGGTTTATCTTATGCATCATTGTTTCGCAAAATTCATTTCTGCGATCAAAGTCGTCTTCGCTTAATTCTTGGAACAACTGAAGTTAATTTTCGCGTTTCATTACTTTTTGAACTGATCCCTTACTCATGATTTGGTTCAAAGCCAACTGCTGCACCGAAGTGATTGGATTGTGTACTACATAAATCTAACATAAGGTTAATTTTCATCGTTTGTAACAATTTTTGGTCGTCCAGAGTTTGAATGCTCTTTAACAGTTCCAGTTTTGTTAAACTCTTGCAAAGTTTTTGAGACCATTAACCTGGAGATAGGTTCTCGATTTGGACGATTTTCATTGAAAAGATCTTCGTCCTCTTTTCCATATCCCATATCCAATTATCATAAGAACTTCTATACGCTCGGTTTCACTTAAAGGTGGTATTTTCAGAATAATTAATTGCTTAAAGTGGATAGTACAACTTTAACAGACTAACAATAATTTTCAAAGATAACTAAGCATTTTTTTAATTGAGTTTCTTTCATATATTGTTTTTAATTTTGATGAAAAATAAGATACGGATGTGCCACATCACTGAATTCAGAAGAAAATGTTCTTTTCAAAAATGTAAAATTTTACTCATAGTGATATTTAAAAAAAATCAAGTTATCCTTATATCCCAAAAACAAATGAAGATATAAAATTAAGTAATAGAGAACTAACTTCCCCTAATCCAATATCAAATCTCACGGAATTCCAATAAACCGTTTTTTGCCGAAAGACAACAATAAACATTATTTTCGAACTTGTGGCGAATATCAAAATACATTCGTTTCAGAACTTTCTTATTGTATCATAAAAGTGAAGATAATGAAATTCCAACTGTGAGTTATCTATCAGAAATATCTTCTAACCTTTCAGTGATTACATTTTTGTGCAACATGTTAAAATTAGTTCTCATTAAAACTGAACGAACAATTAAAAATGTAAATACAACATATATAATGTCAAATTCATTCAATTTTCATGGCGTTTTTACAGAATTTATCAAATCTAATGGTTGAAGTTTGTCATAGTCTTGAGTTAAAGTTTTATCTCTTCCAAATTTTTTGAATGTTGCTAATATAGAATTATTATGTTAAAAGAAATAAACAAAAGAAAATGTAGCTGGCGAATGAAAAAATCGAGAATACGGTCATGAAGTTGCTGTTGAATAATACGGCCTAACTGTAAAAAATATTGTTGGTAAACATGGTCACCCAGATCCAAATCTAGTGGGCATGTGGAATGAAGCACTTGAGTAACTGTCACCTTATACCCCAAAATGACGGATATCTATGTACATTAATTAGAATATAGTTTTTTCTCATTGTGAATGTATTTTATTCAGTAAAGACTGGTATATCATATTGGCTATTTTGTTTTTTACGCAATGAAACTAAGTGAAATTACTAGTTCATATCGGAGTAAAGTAAGACTAGATTTATTTGGAAATAAAGTTAACTACTTACCCCGCCCTAACAGCGGAATATT
>QDEB01089818.1:0-10144 GCA_004193795.1 Asbolus verrucosus | reverse complement strand
TTTCACATGAAAATACGTGCAAAATAATGCGAGTGCGCTAATATTAGGTGCAGATTCTGCACCCAGATTAAATAAATTAAATCAATTTCAAAGATCCACACAAATCAAAGATCCACCGAGTTTAAAGATCCACAGGCTCTGACTTCCAGGCTTTTTAAAAACACATCGTATATAACAAATCTTGCAAAAAATTTTAAAAAGTTTAGAAAATATTTAAATTTAATATATTTTGCATGTTGTTTTAATCAACCAGCTTTACACCTTGTACTAAATTTCTCAATTAAAATATCTGAGATAATAAAATTATCTCATGGGTTGCATAATTTGATTATTGATTAAAAAAATTTAGTTAGAGGTTTGGAAGAATTTGACGAATTTGAAATGTAAAATTACATTTGTAATGAAGCGTAATTCGAGTTTCCTGAGACAACACATTTTCTATTTTCTCGCAATATTGATTTTCAATGTAGTCCGGGGACAACGCATAGTAAATCGTTTGCTCTAAAGACAAAAGAAATTTTTTGTTACACGTTTAAAAAATGGCGTTCTTTAAAAAAAAGTTTTAAAACAACTTATCTTTTTATTAAACATTTAACAAATTGCGCTAGATGTTAGGAGAAGTGTAAAGAATGCGATAAAGCTATTCAACACTATTTTTGCATTCACATCAACAACGTTGCACATTCAATCTTAAAAAATATTTCACTTCTTTACTAAATTATTCCAGCAATTAAAATTTATTTTAAGTATCAATATATGATGCGCTTGTTTTTAATGAAAAATATGTTTGTTTTAAAATGTTTGTAGGAGAAAATACGAAGGTATGAATGATGGATGAATGTGAAATTTAAAGAATGTCGATGAAAATCGTTAAATATTGCCTGTAGTGACATTTGGCGAATTTGCACGATCTTAATCCAATTTTCGAAAAAAAATGGTAATTTTAAATTATACTCGGGAATCTGTTAGCGGTTATGTATTTTACGGCAATTTCCGTTATTATTATATCACATACAATCTGAAAGCTTAAAATCACTCTCGAAGTTTCAGCATTAAAATGGCGTTGAAAAGACTGATGTAATTGCATCAAATCGTCTCCTCTCAACTAAAGACCACCGAACGAGAATGTTTGCCAAAGTTACGACTGGTCGTTTGCAACATTTAGTGGGGTATTATGCGTCTACAGCTCGTAAAAAAATATGTAAATTGTAAAGATATAGTAACGAGTCAAATAAAATTATCGAGAAATTGACGCCACATTATTATATCCTCAACTTTTAAATTAAGCATTTTTGAGTTTATTGAAATTCGAAGTAAACATAATTTAGAATCTGACTAACTACCCCCACAATCTGAAAGTAAATCAATACAGCATTAACACCGCAGTATTATGTAAAGTTAACTTTATACCGGTGCAGGGTTCACCAACAAGAAAATTCCTTTCTTAATTTGCCTCAAAATGTATTTAGTTCATTTAGACCTCCCGACATGTTTCTGAATCCCTTATCAACACTCTAGCAGATGTTCCTGTTATTCTTTCTTTTTCACTGGCCACTACAAAAATAAATTACATCAACTTACGAAATATGTCGTCATTATGACTCACAGATAAAATACGTCTGCTACACCTTTTCCCGTAAACAATTTTATCATTTGGGAACACTCGACTTTCACTGAATTGCTTAAATTGTGTGTAAATTATTTGAAATGAAAAATCAAAAATGAAATATAGAAATTAAGATGAGAAATTAGTGTCACGAAGTTAAGGATTTTTATTTTCAAATATTTTCTATACGTCATTTCAAGAAGCAACGCCAGCTCATTGCTAAGGTCTCCCGTCAATCCAAGGATTAAATTAATTACAAGAGAAGAATTAGGTAAACTTGTTTAGACAAATGAAGTAATGTGTAAAAGCAGAAGACAAAGAAAATTACGTATATAAAACTGAGAAACACGAGACGTAAAAAAATAAATCATTTACATCTTGTGGAATTTTGCATAAAAAAACAGAAAATGAATCAAATAAATGAAGTAAATAAAAATAAGTAGCA
Source organism: Asbolus verrucosus (assembly GCA_004193795.1). Lineage (NCBI taxonomy): Eukaryota > Metazoa > Arthropoda > Insecta > Coleoptera > Tenebrionidae > Asbolus > Asbolus verrucosus. Next base: position 8,093 of record QDEB01089818.1, on the reverse strand, counting down.
TTTTACGAATATAATAATTAAAACGTATTTTAAAACTATTATTATTATTTTTTTTAATTTTGACTAATTAAAAAACATCAAAACGTTTTTGTACATTTTGTTTTCGTTAATATCATATTCTGATTTTATAATTATTGCGACATTCTCCCATTGAAGGAATCAGCGTGAGGCGTTGGGTATCTTTAACCCATAAGCGGGCTGGGCTGATGTTCTGCCATGGTCATAAGTTCTAAATCTAACAGGCTTATGCCCAGTTATTATATTAGAACTGAATTAAATCTAATTAGATCAGATTATAAGTGACGGGAAATAACTGGAATTCGTATCATTACATAGACAGCTAAAAACAATTGATATCTGCCCAGGCGAGTAATAGATTTCCAGTATAAGTATATGTAACAAAAAAAAGGAAATAAACAATACAAACAAACGGAAAAAGTTAAAGAAAAAAAGAAAAAGAACTAGATAAATTATGCTGCTTTGGGATAGTTTTATAAAACATTTTCAAATTGTATCATTGCTGTTAAGTACTTTTATGTTGCAGTAAAACATGTCTACTTCTTCCTTTAGTAAATTACTGAAATATGATACAGGGTGACCTTATCTGAACATTTGTTTTTGGCAATGGAAGCATGAAGGTGGTTTTAAATTCAGTTTTGGTGTGGAGAAATTAATTTTTCTCAAAACGACTGGACAATCTACTTTATTATGGAGCACTGTGAATAAAAACTTTAGGTCACCAACGGTTATAGTGTAAAAAATTTAGAGAGAATTTGACGAATCGCCGTCGTACTCTTTTTTAGACCGACTTTTGCATAAATTAAACTCAAACTGTAGATCCATATTCCGGACCAGATCTAATAAAATAAAAATACATTCAGAGTATCAACAGATGTCAAGTTCTTGCTGTTGCGAAAACAAATGCAAACATTTTGTATGCATTGATTATGCTGAGTTGCATATATTATTTAAAGACAATTTAGAATCAAATGTAATAAAAATGTCTTTCTTGTAATTATCGTGTAATATGGTTTTGTCACCGCATATAGTAAAAAGCAATTGTAAAAGCTTTACGAGTAAAAGAAACATTGTGCATTTACGTATATTAAATCAAAGATTATTTTACTTATACCAATTATCTGTGAATAACAAAGCTTGACATTTAAAATGGGTAACGATATTATTAACATACATATGAAAAGTAGAGGCCTCAAAATGGAACCCTGAGGAACCCCAGAAAATTCGTCTGAAAAAAAAAACATTGCATGGAACAAACTGCTGTCTTTTAATGAAGTAGAATAAAAATCTGTTTAGGAGCAGTCCATGAACACCATACGAAGAAAGTTTATCAAGTAATACAAAGTGGTCACTCTATCCAACGCCTTGGCAATATCTGTATGTATGACTTGACCTCTCTTATCTAAGTGATCAGACATAAATTGCGTTACACAAACCAAGTAAGTAACTGTAGAACGACTAGTAACGAAATCACGCTGACAAGACTTTGCCTGGTTAAAGAAAGATCAGTGAATCCTTCTTTTTTGTCATCTAGTCAGGGTGTATTTTCAAAAACACTCCAGTGAAATAATTTCTTTGACGCGTTATGTTGTTCTAGATGTCAAATTTTGTTTTTCAAAATTCATATTTTTATTTTATTTATTATTTACTAATTATATACAGTCTGACTGATTTTGATTATTTTATTTTCGGTAAAATGAGTTTTTATAAGGAAGTTATAATTTAAACTTTAAAATCCTATTCAGAAAATTAAGTCTAAATTTTAACACATTATCTTTTAATATGTCATAAAGGCGTTAATTATATTTATTTAATAAAATATACTGAGTAAATGTTTAAATAATCTTTACAAAATATTCCTACAGAAAGTTAAATTATAATTACATTTTAATTTTAAAGTTTAGTAAGCATTATCTTCAAGTTTAGTCAGAAAACATTATTAGTAATCATGTCTTGTATTCGAAAATACAAAATTATTTAAAATAATAATAAATTATGATAAACATAAAAGAAATACAAAATGGACAATCGAGTTTTTCTTTTAAATAAAAGGATAAATATCCTAAGAAAGTGAATAATTCATCTTTTTGAATACAAAAATTCATTTGTGCAACACAACAGAGTTTAACATTTTGCCAAAAATGTAAACTGCAACGACAATTACTATAGCATAAGAAAAATTTCACGCAAAAAGTGCAGCTCGGAAAATCTTCAATAACACGACTTCATTCTTTACAGTGCAATATTACTTCGTTTCAAAATTTGGCTTAGAGAAGAAAATAACATTTGCCTCAACCTTATTTTACTTTTCAAAACAAAGTCTTTGTAAATCAAAATTATGAAAACTGATAAACTCCTTTGGGTTTCACCTCTAGATTCGTATATTCAAGTAGTATACTGTATCATTTTAATACTGTACTGTATCAAGTACTGTATCATTTTAAAATTTTTTCCACACACCATACACAAAAATTCTCGTCGGTGTTGATCATTTGGTTGATCATTTGGTTACTAGTTACAATAATAGTTTAATACAGTCAGTTTAACAATTTGTAAATCTGGCAAAGCAGAATCATATACATTTTTTAAATCATTTAATTTAACAACAATTAATTGGCTACAATTTTTAATTCACTTGCATGATAAAAAATTGCACCAATAGCTTGAATAATAAATAATTCAATAAACCAAACATTGATTGTCACTTTCGGGTCAACCTGACGGTTAAAATAAGTGTTTTCAATTCAGACCGTAGAATTTTGAAACTACTGAATTTCCTGTATTATTTTGAATATCGTGCAGTTAGATAAATTATGAAGCTATTTAAATGGAGCAACACGTAATGACGTAATTTAATTTTCATTTGATTTACTCACTTTTAAAAATCTGCATTTTTTTGAGAAAACTAGAATTTACGTGGATAAATGAGACTTCTAAAACAGAGCTTTTAGCAGACGTATTTGAGTAGTATATTTAAAGCAAAATAATTTTCGATTGGTTGGTTGAAAAGTTGATGTAAATCAAAATCAAATTTAGCTTTTACTTCGAATACAAATTTTGTTTTCTCTTTAATATCTGTCGTCGAAATCTCTCATTAAGCCTGTGTGATCACATTGGTGACTTTGATTGGATAACGTTTGTTAATTGATGAGTTATTTATAGAAATAATCTTACAACAAAGAACTTAGAAATAATTGGTTACACAAAGTAAATTATCACTGAAGTACTTGAAAGAGATCTCTTTATTAGATATAGAGATACTCAGTTCCTTGGACTAAATTACATTGTATAGAAAGTTTGATATAACAATTTTTCAGTAGCAATAATTACCAATGTTAAACCCTTACTAGAGGATTACCAAGGGCAAACTTAAATGGTTTTATTATTACGCTCGGCTTAATTTAAATAATTCAACATCCATCGACTAGTTTTATAGCAGAGCTAGAACCTGGAAGAAAATTCCGTTCTTTTCACATGTAATGAAAAACTGAGTAATGGCGCCTTCGAGTCTTACGTAAAAAATAGAATTGTTTGGACAGAAATTATATAATTTTCTCTTACAAAAACAAAAATTACTGACATTCTGAGAAAAGCTCTTAATTTTGAAATTTTTACATTTAATTAATTTATTTTTATTAGTAATTTATACCATAATGGATTGGCTGCAAAAGCTTTATTATTCCTTTTTTGATATTACAGTAAATGAAAAATTGTTCGACTTAACCAATTTTTTTGTGCTCCATTTTTTTAGATGTAATACGATCATAAGCCCTGAGAATTAATTACCATTATCAACCCAGAATATAAGAGAACATTTATTTAAGCATCCCGCGAATCTAAAGTTGGAGGAAATTTTGTTTTATTTTACGCATTCAATATAAAAAGCTTTTGTAGAAAGAATAATAAAAATATAAAGCATAATAATATGCCTAATCCATATTAAAAATAAAAAAAATTTATTACTGAAGAAAATTTTCTCAAAACTAGAAAAAACTGTTGATTACAGCTTAGGTCAGAAATTTTTAAAAGTATTCACATGTAGTGGAATTATGGGAAGTAATAACTAATTTGATATTGTACACAGAGGGGTTTTTGAAGTTTTTCAATAAGCCACCATTTTATGAACGTCCCAGAAGGGCCGAATTTTTCCCTGAATAACGAATGCAATTTAGTGTGTTGTGGCCGGGGCTGCCATCCCTTTTTCAGAAATGTGTAAAGGCCGGGACTTTTGAATGGAAATTGTTTGCAATTAAGCATAGATGTAGATTTGGTGGTATTCAAGCTTAAAACCCTATTACATGGATTGGAAAGTGTTACATCTCTCAGAGCAATTTCAATCAATGTAAAATCCTGATCTGAATTCGCAAACATTTCAGATGAACAGCTTTTGCGATGCAGTTAATTAAAATTGAAACAGATAAAGCAAACCAAAGCAAAGGCTGTCATCAGAGAGGTGCAAGTTTACATCAAAGGATATGTTTCCTTTTCATTACATAACATTGTTTCATAAAATTACAGTCATAACCATACAAATAGTTTTCACACTTGGAAATTTTGAATGATTCAGTTTAATGCAATTATTTTGCAATTGTTTGAAACACGATGTGATTATAAACGAACCATAGCCTAATATAAGTAGGAAAAATCTACTTTTTTTGCTGTGGTCTTATAGAGAAAAAAATGTGTTAATTGGAATTATTTTGTTTATTTCTTGTGCATCGTACGAATCAATCTTCCGCTGTAGCATTTGTCAATGTCAACACCATTTAGTATCTTCCACTCCCACATTATCATCAGTCAGAAATCTGCTGTCTTCGTCGCCTCAACATGTCGTCTAAGCTTAAATTTGGATCGATCTAGTTTTACATGTCACACATTTTACAGTTGGAATTAAATTTAGTCGTCATTCCAAAACAATTAAATGTATCATCATAAGAAAAGTCCCCTCGGGCTGTATTTAATAAGTAACCGGGTCTAATTAGAGAATTTTAATTAGAATTTAAACAGTTCATAATGAAGTTTCAGTTCAAAATGGTGTAATTATTTAGATGCTTCCCTTGAAATTTTTCGGGTCTATGTCTCTAAACCAAACAGATAACACAAAGTCAAGCAAAGCACTGTTCTAACATCAAAAGATTAACTTACCCTTTCATTAGCATTAATTCCAAACACTACATCCTCTGTATTGGTAGTTTACACGGTATCGTAGCGGACTGTCACATTCTTATAAACCTAACCTAACAGTGCTAACATTTAAACTGTAATTACTCCATGTCTAAATGGCGAAACATTTAAAATATTACAAACGAAATTTTTTGACATTGTTGGGGGTAAATTTTGAATTCTGATATAACATAAACAAAAAAATTCTACCTTTGTTTATTCGAGTGTCACCACTTTTTTGAATTAAGGAATCGTTTTGAATGCCAGCGTTGAATGAAATTGAAAACCCAAGACGAATCGTGAAAACTAAAATATCTGAAAGCATCAGAGAACAAGTAATTTCTTTTTTAAACTGAACCTCCAATTTAGTAACTGACATGTCCACATTTGAAATCTTATCGACGGCACCCTATATACGTCATTAATGAGTTTTGCCAAAAATGCCAACTTTTCAGGAAAGCGATTTCAGCTTTCGAGTTGACTCGTGTTTCTTAAGAAATTACAAAAAAGTTATGCACACGTTATACTGGAACTCACCAAGAAACATCGTTTTATGCTTTTATTAAAATATATCTTTTTCTCTTTTAATTAATTCAAGTTCTAATTAATTAGATATATAAATATCAATAAATAAATTATTTTTTATTTATTAGAAAAATTAATTAATAAAATATTTCCATTTAGCTTTAATTATTTATTACTTGTATTAATAGTAACATATTTATGCAATTAAACATACATTTATATATGTATTTATTTTATCTTAAAAATTTATTGTTATGATTTAGACCTGGTTAGTAAAAACTGCCATAACACCGTTGATGTTTTCGTATCAGTCATAGTTTCCAATATTTTTGAAAATTTTGTTAGTACGTAATTTTTGACTTAATCAGTCTTTCGAAATTATAAGTCAGTTTTTCTAGGTTGTATTTGAAAAAGAAAATTTTGGACATATGTTTGTCTTGATTAAAATCATTATGTTATTTTATAAAAAAGAACAAACTGAAGTTTAATGTAAAAATAAACAATAATATTTAAAAAGGTATTGGAGAACTTGGTAGGCGGCTTATTAAATTTCATGCTTGAATGAAAAAAAGAATTATTACCGGTTTTGAGTTTCCGTTAAGTATTATACATTTTCATAAAAATCAGTTAAATGTACGTAAATTATAAAATATGATTCGTGGCTTTCAATCGACATCGATCGTCTTCCTAATTTCATATTTCATTCAATTTTGGTCTTTATTTCTCAAACATTTCTTTGTATTTTTATTACGGTTGAATTGAATTTGAAGGATCTTGGACATTTAACTGCATGAATATAATAAAACAGTTCTGAAAATAACAGGTCAAGTATCTATTGTTGTCTGTATTTTTAAAAATATTTGAATAAAAATGTTTATTCTTAATAATCACAATATGTATTCCATATTTTTCTTTACTCACCTATTCTTTTTGAGAAGTCACATTTAACGATCATCGAAAATTACAAAAAAAGGATGTGATAGATAGGAATAGCCGACAATCGGATTAAAAAAAAAAACAACATTGCCGTAATCACATCGTTATAGATGAAACGTCCCTGCGGCACAATAAAATTGAAAACTCTTTTGAAATGTACGCAGTTCCAATATATCAAAGCACATCCAACTTTACTTTCTGGCTTTTGTTGTGAAAATTCCTAATTTGATGGATTTTATATACATATTCTGTTTTTGCTTTCGTAACATTTTTAAACAAGCATCGGGTTCCCGAATAAAAAGTGGATCAAAAGGTTTCACATGAATTATGAAAAACACGTTACCAATGCAACAGTTTAAGCTTTGCATTTCTTGTATTTGCTTATCAATTGTGATTTTTGTAAACTTCTGGACACTAGTAAAATGATTATCGCATCGGTCTGTGTAGAGCACGAGCATGGAATACTGTTGTTGTAGTAAGTGATCGGAAATTTTAGGAGGGTTCTATTGTTCGCTATTATTTATGGCTTTAGTCAATATTTCATTTAAGTACTGTACTTTGCTACATCCGTTTCTCTAACAATCTACAGACAAATGTTGAAACAGATCCTTCAATTTATTAGCGATTCGATCACCATAGAAACATAACAACATCCACATAAACTCCCTCATTGATTCATTGACTATAATAAAGACATGTCTTTATTTCAATATTTGTACATCTCACCATAAATTATTAGATTTTATAACACATTTAAGAGTTTGCTTTGTTCGTTGCGATGTCGAACTGAATAAACATCACTAAATACACGGTCACTGCTCCAATAATCTGAAAACAAAATTATTAAAAATTTTTGATACTTTGCAACATTTAAATCAAATGAACAGTCGGAAAGCCCGGTTTGAGTTTCAACCGTAATTGGTCGCATTAGTAAAGCATCCTCCACCCATCTGCTTTATTATATACAAGTTCAAGTTAAAAGGTTTTGTATTTTATATTTATTCTAGATCATTTAAATCCTATTTTTAATACAACAAACACAATACGCATTTAATATATATAGTTTATTGTAAGCGATTAAAAGTATAGCAATTGAAATAAAATTAAACCAAAATTTCAAAATTTAAAAGATAATAGTAATAATGTTATATAAATCCTAATTTCTTACTTTTCCATTCGTAGAAAGTCGTAGATATTTTAGAATTTTTTAGGGCACGAACATTAGCGAAGAGCGCTATTAATCTTATCCATGTCCCTCGCTCGCTCGCTCGTCCTCTAGGACATAACGTCGATAACTTGAGAACGCTTTGACCCATCGAGTTCAAATTTTGTGTACTGATTCTTTGTCAAATTCGTAGATCTAAGTTCGTTAATGGGCAATATAGCTCAAAGGGTTTTACTAATTAAGATAACACGATGAAATTTTGTCAGTTTGTCACAAACATCGAATG
>QDEB01089812.1:0-11536 GCA_004193795.1 Asbolus verrucosus | reverse complement strand
AACATATCATGTCTCTTTTTGTTTTCACTTTGTTTATTTATTATTATTCAAATATGCCTCGGGAAAGCACCTGAACGATTTTCCAAACATATTATTGGCCGAAACCCACTCGCTATCAATCATCATTTTCAGATGAGAATTGATACTCTTTCCTAATTGTTATTTACGCGTTACCAGCCTGACATCTCCCCGAAACTTTTCCAGTAACATTATTTTATAAAATACACGACCCCACTAATCGTATGATCGGTGTTCATAAATGTGTCATATCTAGCCTGACCTAACGGGTGTTTTACACTTTTATTCTCTAGTTCCATAAATTTCATTTTAACACGACATTCTAATTATCATAAAACGAGAAATAAAAGAAATTAATTGAACCATTATTTCGAAATATGTAATTAATAATTATACAATTATGATAACAGAATTAAACAATTTTCGACCTTGTGCTAGACTTTGAGGATTCTTGACATCACCAAACTGAAGAAAACTGACGAACTTTGTTAAAACAACAAATTCAAACTGAAGTATGGATGAGGAGAAAGTATTGCATCATCACCGTAACTTCTGCAATTTTAATTTTTGTAGAAAATAACTAAGAAAAGTGGTAATTTTGCATGTACAATAAATTATTTTGAACAGAATGTTTTTTTAAGCAAGGAGTGTAATTTCGCAGAAAACTCACAGTTTCCTGGTTACCAGTAAATAGTTTATATCCGAAATTTCATGTGGAGAGTTTAAATCTGATGACTGAAATTTTATAAAGGGATGTGAGTTTATGTACCAAATACAAATGTTTTTTAACTGACTTTCAACGTCCTAAATTTAATTAAACAATGTTGGTAGATTTACACTTAAAAAGAAACAAGATTATGATGTTTTTGAAAATGTTCGATTTTTTTTGACTGATTTTACTGTGATGAATGAATGTCAAAGCGAATAAAAGACAAGACGACACGCAGGTTGTTATATTCATGACGTCATAGGATAAAAATGATTGATTCAGTGGTATATTAAACCAAATTGATGTGTATTTTTAAGTTTACCAGCAGTTTTTTACGTTTGACAATTTATGCTGATTTCGATAACTTTAAAAAGTGCAGAAAAAATAAAAAAATAAAATTTTTTTGTATGTTTAATCTAGTTATTCATATCCATATTCATCATAAAATAGTCAGTTTTTTAAATTCTTTTCAATCTACACAATCTCTACAATGACATTCATGTTTTAAAGTATTATTAAAATTATGTGGTCATTTTTTTCTTTGTTTCTATAATGTTCAGATTTACATTTAGATTTTTCCAGGCAACACTCGTACACACAAAAATAGTACTTTACGAAGGTCACAGAATTTATTTTTTCTGGTCAGTTTGTCGGTGTTTGAATCTGTTCATTAATCCAATTTTAGAAATTACTTAATTGACGAGTAGAAACGAAATTTTAAACACATTTTATACCTATTTTCTTCCTTTTTCTCTGCATTCAATTTGGTACCTCACAGTGAGTCATTTTACCAAAGAACTCATTTTAACAGAAACGAGTTTTGCATGATGATTTTTACAAGAAAATTTGACTTCTTTGGATGCCGCTAGTGATCTAAGATTGTAACTGGAGATGAGAATTGGGTGTATCACTAGAACCAATCTACCAAAGAAGAATCCATGTGATGGATTCACACAGATAATTGACACTGAATTCATTGAATTCCGCCATTCCCCCTATAGCCCGAATTTAGCACTTTGCGATTTCTTTTCATTCAAACATGTGAAAAAAACTTTTTACGGGAAGATTTGTTTTAGATGAGGAGGTGATGTGCTGTTGACGAATATTTTGCAGGCCTTCCAAATGATTTTTTGTGGCGGAATAGCGCAATCGAAGAAACGGTAGAAGCATATCGGCGTCGAAGGAATTACATTGAAAAATAAAATATTGTTTAAAGTCTACGCGCCTTATTTAATAACTAGGGGAATATTTTTCTAAATTACCCTCCTATAACACTTCTAAGGAATTAAAAAATGGACTCAGGTTATGGGAGTTATAAAACAATCTCAGATGCAACATATAAAACTCAATTTTTGTCAATCACTGTTAAAATGTTTAAATTGAACAAATTTAATTTTTTTTGTAATCATGTACACAGTTCACATAAATGCAGCTCCTTTTGAAATTTAAAGAGAAATTTTCAGGTGTTTATGTTTTTTCTGAATTTTCGTTAAAAATTTTATGAAATCATCAAATATTTAAAATATTTGAAATTCTATGAAATCAATTCGTCACAAAATCATTTCGCTCTTATTTCGATTTCCATAAATTTTCACAAACTTGAAAATCTGCTAGACTAAAATGTTATCAAAATACTGATGTAAAATTATTCACTCATAAAATCCCTCGGTGGAATAATAATAATTAACTTTAAAATCTCCTTGTTTGTGGTTATATATGCGTAAATATTGTGTTAGGTATGTTGATTTTATTTTATTTATTTTAATCAAAATACCTTTTCCTGTTAAATTCCCAACAGCAGCACTAAAAAATTAGAAGTGATTTTTTTCAATTGGTGTAATTCTACCGATCCATATATCTTAATAATAGATCTAATAAATTACTCATACAATCCGAAGTGAATTCGATGCTCAGATTTGAAACGCAATTCCTGAATGAAATGTGATTAAACATTTATGATCAAAATTAGTTTCCGGGAACCGATCTCGCTGGTAGGGATTTATATGTAATTATTATAAACAACCTTTCCCTTCACAATTTTCAATTAATTCCAGTACCTGAATAATTTATGTTACAATAGAAGCGTGATTTTTCGATATAAAAACCCNNGAAAAAAAGACCACCTGTTCGTCTTGCCCATTCACAGATTGTGGTGGTGCTCACGTCACTCGTGTTTTCGGTGGTGGTGGTGGCGGAGATATTGATTTCTGCCCAACTTCCACTATAATTATTACAGATATGTACAGAACGAAATCACCTGGCCATTAAAAACGGCCAGCAGTATTATTTACAAATAATTTATGGCCGAAGCGGAGTAATAATCCTGAATCTCTAATAGTGTTAACTGATTAGAGCCTAAATCTGGAGAAGAGAAATTACTGTTATTTGGGGCAATAAAGCTTGTACTTATCGATTGTTTTAAAAAAAGACGTCGTTAAAAACGTATCAACCATGACGTATTTTTTTCCGTGTGTACTAATAAAAATATTATTGGCGGCTTCCCAACGTCACGCCAATATAGATTAGCGTCAACAAGAAATGGAATATAAACAACACAAAACACGACAGAAAAAAATCGAAAAATATGCATGTTTTTCGTATGGCGTTTATTTTTTACGAAAATTTTGACGGTCGGATATCTACTACAGCCAAATGTTGCAGCAACGTGTTGCTAGGGCTTTTTCGTTGAAATACAGAAAACTGTGAGAATGTCCACGTCACTCTTTTGTTTCGTTATTGACATAATTACGTAAGTTCATTACCTATTCGATAGTCGTGTGAGGATAAAAATGTTTCATAGGAAAGGTTCTGTTATATTTAGATTAGTTTTAATTACCTAGAAATCTTTACATTTTTTACAGACAATTTTCGACGCTTTGGAATTTTGGCAGTTTCAAAATATGCACCTATAAGGCACATATACATAAAATTTAATGGTATACTAATTATACTATTTATACTAGTGAGAGACATGTAACCTTGAAGCCTTTATGTTAATTACTTAGATTATTTTTTACAAAAGTATATACTTACTCTTGAAACAAATGTACTGTAAATAAATCTAATTCCAAAGTAATAGCAAAAATGGGTCTTTTACGAAAGAGCAGTCTATATTTTAAAATTTTAAATAAAAAATGCTTTTTTTATTTTAATTCAAAATTTAGTCATTAAAAAACGTAATTGGTAAGATAGCTGATGTTTTTTTTTTTAAAGAAATTCAAACTGAGTGTAACAATAGAAATCAGACAAAAAAGAAAATGTTATAATCCAGTTTTATTGAGAACAGTGTTCTCAATAATTTCTGGAAGACCTATCTTTATTCTGATGCACTCTGGAAAATTCAATCAAAAAGTTTTTCGTTGGAGGGGAGTTTCGTATAAAACACGAAAATGTAGTGTCACAAAATAACAACTGATGCATAATTAACAATCAGAAAATTAAATTGACAATCTGAATTAATAGTTGTCAATTTAAATTGACAATTTCCACATTAAACAAATATCTCTCTACAAGGAATGTTTGTTCTTCCACGCCTTTGTACTGTTATTGTCAATTTTTGACACATTTTCAGTTTAAACTGGTTGTTAGTTCAAATGGACATCCTACCTGTCAATTTAATTTCTAGTTTCGTTTTTATATTTGAATTGACAGCTGACTTCTAAATTTGTAGTACGATATTTCGTAAAATTTTACTAAAAGTGAATTTATTACAAAAATTGAATTTAAACAGAAGAATTTCTTTAATTTTACTCTATCCAGAGGGAAATGAAAACAATTCTGAAGTCTGCTATTCTCACTTTTCGCTTGATATTTTCAGTAGTTTTTAAACCTATGCCCTGATATTTGACAAAATGTAGCTCCATAACATTGAAAACAATATAAAAATGTTACAGTTGATTTTGGATTTATTTGATTGTTCTCAATTAAAGTTCAACTGTTGTTATTACGGTTTCACCTTGTTTCACAATTATCGTGAAACTGAACATTCCGCATCTGATGCTGGTGATAGTAGTGATACCGACCAGGGTTAAATTTCAAATATTTTCATTTAATTCGTACAAACACTCTCACTTTTTGAATGATATTTTCAGTGGTTGTTGTTAAAACTGTGCTCTGATGTTTGACAAAATATAGCTTCATAACATAGCAAACAATAAAAAAATGTTATAATTGATTCCGGATTTGTTTGATTGTTCTCGATTAAAGTTCAGCCCCTGTTTCTACCGTTTTATTTCATTTCACAATTATAGTAAAACTGAACATCTGAATCTGATGTTAACAGTAGTAATACCGACCACGGTTAAATTTCAGTTGTATTCATATAATTTGTTGAAACATGGTTACTGTGCTAATGTCAAATTTTAGTTGCACCTGGTGTTTGTGGTTAAGTGACATTTTTTGTCTCCTGTTACTAAATATTTTCAGTGTCCTTTATCGCTGTGGGCGGAGTAAATATCAAGTACACCACATTAAAAATTATTTATTTCAAAATAATTATACAGTTTTTGGTAAATTTCTTGCGCGTTTAAAACCAGCTAACAAATCTTTGATCGCACGATAAAGAGAGACAGTGCAAAAGCGCTAGTTGAAACTTAATAGGCGTTAAAATGATCTCCCGCTAAAAATAGTACGGAGCTAAATTGATTTGTGGTGATTTTATTGCGCCCCTCTTTCATTTTATTAAGTTCCACTTCTGTTATTATTTTTTCTAAGAAACTATCAGCGGTTATCAGATAGAATATCTATAACTGGATTATCGATGAGCATACGAAATCCGTTTGATAAAACCTTCATCTTATTTCCTGCAACTTTGTCCGCATTGTCAACATTAACAATTCCCCTGGTTTTTGTCGAAAACTCTAGTCGTAACATTTTCCACTAAATAATCAAGTTAAAACAGATTAGCATTTATAAGTGGAAGGAAGAGAGGCGCAAATACAAATAAGGACGAGTGAATGGTAATGATAAATTGTATCTCGCCCACGGTTTATTCTTCAAACATGTTTAATTTTAACTAATGAAAATTATTGGATTGGACATAAAAGCTTCTGATTTGAACCCTCTCACCTGGTAATTTTCGTTATGAATGGGTGCTCGTCGATGGGAAATAATTGCACAAACAAATTATTTCGTTAAAGCGTGCTTCTTGACGGTAAAAACGGGATCTGATTTGGAAAAAAATACATATTTCTATATTTGGAACGAACGATTTTCCCTTACTGCTTGTATCGGATATAAAATCAGAACTGGTTGTTGTTTGTACCGCTAAAATAAGCGGCGCATTTTCATTATTGTCAATTAGTATCACTTTTATTCTGTCAGAAGAGACGACGGTTAGGGCGAATGCCGGGTGAGTCAGCTTCAACAAGCATTCAGCGAACCGACGGAAAATTGGCGTCTCTTTGATGACTATGGCTTTTCGAGAATGCTTCATGGCTTTAACAGTGGAACTGCACGACTTTTACTGGGCTTCGTGGGAAAGAATTAAGGGACGATGAGTACAGAGTTAAGCAACCAGAATGGCAAAAATCTACAGCTAACGTTGATTTTTTAAATTGACGCTGTATATTTTAAAATTCTGAGCCTGAATGTTGCATTTTTTATAGTTTTTTGTTCACTCGAGAATAAATTTATAATTTAAATCCATTTTAATTATTTTTTGTTATTTATATCACTAGTCTACGTCTGAACGTGTGATACACAAGATTTTGTGGCGATTTCTGTATCAATAAAATTAATTTATTTGTTTAAATATTAGATTTTAGNNNNTTTATTAAATTCAGTTCATTTGTTTCCCTATAAATTTTGGTGGCATTTATTTATAAATTTGATATAATGGATACACCGGTACATATTAAAGAAGTTGCTGAAAATCGTATTAACAACCATTAATGGTAATAATATTCGATGCACAAGATTGACAACATGACAGACGATGATGCCAACCGGTAACAATTGCAAATCCCTTTTTTTTTGGCAACTGAGGCCTGAAATGTATTTTTGGATGGTAGAGACATGTAGAAAACAAGTAATATCGAACGGAGGCACCAAAAATATTTATTTATATTTAAATAAATATTTTTCAGGATCGTAATGATTTTTTAACAGCAATATTGGTTTATGAAAGTCGAAACAAAAAAGTTTCGTCAAGATTAAACAATTTCATTAGTACTCCGATTATTTCTTCAACACAAAAATAACAAAGTTGGCGTATTATGTTAAACAAAGTTAAATAACTCTAAGACTCATGAAACAATTTTTTATTTATGTAATTTTTTACAAACAAACTTTCATAAAATTGTGTTATAAAAGCGAAAACAGTATGTTATTCTTTGTTATTTGAAAAAAAAATTAATACAAAATTTAACTTATCCTTTATTCTGTTTTTTTTTGTGTTTTATTTAACTGTTGGGACTTTTGCACGTTTTAGTATCATTGAAACTAAGCCAGAAACTAATTATAAGCTATTTATTTGAAACATCATAAATTTTACGAACTCAATTATAAGAATTTTTAAAAAATCCCGGCGCATCCACCAAATTTATTTTTAATTACTAACAAATTATATTAACCGCAGCTAACATCTTCCCTGTAACTGAATCCTTTCAAACTGACCTTACTGGTAACTTAAATGATAAAAAAGAAGATACAAAAATATTCCAGTTTCAGTTACAACAATATAGTTACAATCAAAATATTTTTAAAAAAGGTAATCTAAATAATTGAATGAAGGAATAAAAACATACATAACTACCATGTCTCGTCAACATAACTATCGCTATGAAAACCTAACAACATTTTCAAAGTCATTTAAACCATGTCGACAGTTAGGTATGGATGGATAATAGAACTGTGTTTTCAGATTTATTATTATTTTTTTTAAATTACGTTATAAAACAACAAAATATAAAATGTGGATGACTACGAAAAAAAAACAAAAATGTTAAAAATTAAAGAAAAGTTATCCAATTTCAATGAAAGTAAATAGATACTCATATATTTTCAACGTTAGAAAATCATTAACCACAAAAATCTATTTTGTCGGTGTGAGTCAGCTTCAGCACCAGCTTTAATCAAGGCAAAAATAGAATTAATAACGATAATTATGACATTTCAAGGATACTAACATGGAACTAATAATAATTAAACTACACAAGTTGTACGCTTCATGGGAAACAATTAAATCTAAATTGTTGAGGCAGCTTCAGTAGAAAATGTATTTAGATAACAAAAAAGGGAAAGAAAATTGAAAAAATTAAAGCATACTACTTTGCATCCCTTTTATCTTTTTCCTTTTTTAAATTGATTTTAAGTTTTAGTGGAAAAATGATTTTAATAAAAATGAGACGCAGAGTAAGAACTGCTGTAAAGTCGCATCACAAACATTTAACGTTAATCAGGGAAAAGAAATTAAACTTTGAAGGACCAACTATTTTTATGAAAAATGCAAAAAAACGCTCCTCTCAAAAGCTGCCTTTTCTCTTGTTAATAATAAAGCTGCTTGTTGAGAGCAAATAAAATTCGTGTCGCATCTGCAACAAGTAAATAAAGAAAAAGAAACGATCCTCTTTCGTGTAATAGGTCGAAATAAAGTAGCTAAATTATTTTTTTCGATCAAAGCTGCGACGTTTCCTTTTCGTCCATATGAAAACAAAGCATGTGTGAAAGTGCGTGGTCGAGGAAAGCTTTTAGCACGTATGGCACCCTACATCAAGAGCCAGCCTTCCCCAGAATAGACTTTTCCCATTTATACAATAACCGTAAACTCGAATTAAATTTTATTCGTCGTTGTAAAACCGAAACTTACACTGAACCGTAATTTTTTTAAAATGCTTCTTCTGGGGTACGCTGCAGGTGCTTTCTTTAGGGCGCAGTCGGTGGGTATTATTAGATACTAAAAAAAATATCGCTCTCA
The DNA here is from genome assembly GCA_004193795.1 of Asbolus verrucosus. NCBI lineage: Eukaryota > Metazoa > Arthropoda > Insecta > Coleoptera > Tenebrionidae > Asbolus > Asbolus verrucosus. The sequence continues at coordinate 2,894 of QDEB01089812.1, read as the reverse complement.
TCTGAATTTTATATCTAATATGCTTAAATCGTTTCGCGGGGTTCTTAAACACTTATTGCATAACGAGATTTATTACATGACATTAACTATGACAGTGAATCCGCAGTTTTCGCCGATAGAAACATGGAGGAATCATAATGGACGATAAAGCAAATATGTGATTTTTAGTGGTTCATTAGAGGGTAGGCAACCAACTGTGCGTTAAGTGCTCCACAAAAGCTTCGGATGCGAACGTGTGAACATCATTCCGTAGCGATTTTTCCGATGGTTGATTTGGGTTCAGAACCTGCACCTGATTAAGCACTTTGTTCTAACATATTGTAGTTAAGATTTTCAATCGGTTATTTTTTAACACAAATTTTTAATTTCATCAAACGACTCGAATTTGAGACCGTGGACACTAATCGTAATTCCTAGGAAAGTCGGCCCGCTTAAGGGTCTCCTGCTACGATATCCTGTTGTAAAGCTGCGAAATCGGATAAGTAACGAGCCTCTGTCACTGTCACCTGATTTCTAGCAAACTTGCCCAATTCAGGCGCCCACGCTGCGAACGTGCTCGGCTAAGCGAAGAGCAACCGGAACTGCTTGTTATATCTTGTATTACATATGCGAACAGCGTTTTGAGTAACAACAAGCCTTTGACTCGCTCTGCGACAATGTGCGGGATTACCCCACTTTCCTCTAGTTGGTCCGGGGAGATTCGATCATCCGTTGGCATTTGCATAAACTCGTATAAAGGTCATCATTTTGCAGCTTTGCTTTACACCGATCATTTCCAAAGGTACTTAAACGAAAGTTCATACGCGCAATCTTCGTTGTTGCAAGTGCAACAGTTGCCAATTTTACGTCCAATCAAATTGAAACCGCACGAGAGGTGGGGCCAGCAGGGGATTCACCGGCTTTTCGTGGAAATAACACGTATTTAAATTAGCTTACGTGGTGGTAATGAGACATATACTTGGCGTTCTCGATATTTTAACTTTTGACATTAACAAAAAATTACACAGATTCACTTTCCATGCCTTCGCTGTTTCAGAAATGGAAAAATTGTAATTTTAAAAGCATTTGTATCATGCTGTGTTGTTTTTTTTCAATGTAAATTGAAAGGATTTTTCGCTTCTTAAAAAATATTTTCTAAAGCACCTACGCCCCATTTTTAACTGTGTAGGTCAGTTAACGCATGAATAAGCTAAATCCAATCGTTACAGAAGCCGAATTTAACACAAAAAGACAAGTAGAATTTAAGAAAGGAAGTAAAAAAGTATCCAACTTATTAAATAATGCAACCAAAAGGAGATGGCTGAAACGAAAAGTATTTTTATTTTTTGCAGATCTTAAAGTTGAAATGTTCATAATAAGAACAGAAGGATTTAATATATATATTTACAAAGAGAATGCAAATTAATGCCATACAAAGCAAAACGAAAAAGTAATGTTTTATAAAATATGCAGAATGTACAATTTAGCTCGTCCCTACAAACTCAACAACTGCTTAGCTATTTACTTCATTATTTTTAAAATTTCCTACATTTTAACACCGTTGCTACTCGCATATATATTTGTACATATAACTGCTAGCTGGACTGAAATCTACATCATCATAAAATGTATTAAAACTTGATGGCGGATGGAGTCAAACAGAAACATAATAAGATAATGAATAATAATTTTAGAATTATCGATATGAAAAAGAACAGAAATAAAATAGTTTTGTGAATATCTAATTCACGAAAATATAGCGAAGTCCGATTCAAGAGATAACTAAATTTTCGACAAATTGGCTGATGCACTTTTCTTCGGTGATCCAAGAGTTGTGACTTTTAGGAAAATTTTTCTGTCCTACGCTCTCCTTTACTTAATTTAAAATTGTAATTTGACTAGGGATTTGATCAGAACGCAAAGGCACTTAATGCGAAGTCACAGACATGGGCATGGGAAATTTTCAAGTTTAACGTTGGAAGAATGAAAATTACTTTAGCGCTGTTGCCGTGGTAGTATGGCTAACTTAATTATAAGACATTTCGCATAAAGTAAGAGGTTTTAAGAGTAATCTGCTTCAGTAAAATAGAGATTTAATGTCGACAGGTCCTTCTAATTACAAAAGTCTCGAGGAGGCGTTCACAGGCTTTTAAGGTTACACACTTTTTCAAATTGGTTCAGTCTTCAATTCTGAGCCGGACCTGATTTATTTAATTCGAAAGTGTCGCGACGTTGATCGATGCTATCCCATGTATCGGTCATGTTATTCCTCTTCGAGCAATGATAAAGCCAAAAACAAAGAAATAGATAAACAACAAGAAAATAAATTTTACTAAGAGGATTGAGATAACCTGAAACAAAGTAAAATATTTCCAACAGCACTTAATGTTGTTTATTTAATTTATGTATTTATTTATTTTCTTGCTTTCTCGAGTTAATGCAGCGAGGCTTGCTAAATAAATAGCCAATAAGCAACAGAATGAATTGGAATTCTGTTTTTTTAAGATGTAATAAATTATTTCGACACTTCTTAAATCAACAAATTTAATTCGGTTTTCAACACAAACCTACAATTTTGACACTTATTTCGCGTACTATGCAGGGAGACGTAGCAATTGTATTTCAGAAGAAAATAAAATTCCACGATTTCAAGATTTTGAAGACACGTCGTTAGTGTGCTCTCGAGTGTTTTATAATACTTGTATTGATATAATCCTTAACTTTTTTTTAATTGGAAATTATAAAGAATATTATAACGGAATCAATTTTACTATTTGGAAGAAATTTGGATATATCCTTAAAAATTCACATTTAAAAAGCCTGGAAGTCGGAGCCTGTGGATCTTTATACTCGGTGGACCTTTGATTTGTGTGGATCTTTGAAACTGATTTAATTTATTTAATCTGGGTGCAGAA
>QDEB01089802.1:0-10938 GCA_004193795.1 Asbolus verrucosus | reverse complement strand
CGAGCCCGTTTATCAAAGGAAAAAGTCCTCTTGTTGCAGGACAATGCCAAAATGCAGAAAGCACGGAAGATTCTTCCTGTAATTGAAAAATGCGACTTCCAGGAGTTAGATCTTCCCCATATAGCCCTGATTTAGCTCCTTCTGACTTTTATTTGTTTAAAAATTTTTGCAAACACTCAAGGGGTCAAAGCTTCTGATCAGATGAGGAGCTAAGAGATTCAGTTGACCGGTTTTTTGAAGACCAACCAAAAGACTTTTTTTTAGATTGTATTAAGTAGTTGGAGAAAAGATGCCGTAAGTGTGTTGAGATAAGTGGAGATTGTGTAGAAAAATGAAAATATTTTAAGAATCGTATTTCTTTTGTTTCATTCTCAAGTAGATAATTATTTGATGATTATTTTACGATGTGTTTTAAAAAATATCTTGCGTATTTTGCAAAAATTTTAAGATATTTAGTTATATGTACAACTATGCAACTCATTTTCTTAAAAGACATACGGGTGTTGTTGCCGATCTTTCCCCCATTTTAAATTGAATAAAGTTCCAACTATTTAAGTTATTCCCAGAGACTTTACAACTTAAAGGCAATTAACATGTGATTTAGAGTAGCTGAGGGACCTTATTTTTCTCACAATTTGTCAGTGGTTAAAGACGCTTTCAAAAATAATTCAGTTGGTGTTGATGCCTTACATATTTAATGTTTCTGGAATTTCTCTGCAACTGTCTCTTCTAATAAAAACTTAAATAAACTTCTAGCTTTGAAGTTTTATTGTTGTTATGTAACTCATCTTGAATTCACTCCCATTTGTCGTAGGAATCCAGATCACCTTAATACAATAAAGTCTCGACACTCTTTTTCATTTTCAGCTCCAATTTCCATCCCTAAATAGAGACTGTATACAAAGTTTTATCACTTCCTGTTAATTAGTGCTCGAGGTGTCGCAAAAAACTATTTTCAGAGATCGATTTTTCTCAGATGTGGTGCAATAAACGTCATCGAGGAAAAGTACTTATCCTTGTATCAGTAAGCGCGAAATTCCATTAGTTCCCATCAGAAGACTCACACGACATTACACATGCGTAACACGCAAACTTCAACTTTCTTATCATCTTTTCCGTTTGAGTAATGACCATAACAAAGCCGCTAAAGAGGATCGAGCTGTTTAGCATAACTTTAGACTGTTTCCTTGAATCGTGTCTGTAACACCGCCATGTATCTTTCAAGTGGGACGACGTCGAATCCACCTCGTCGATGACGGGGGTGTCACTGTTTCGCCCCCGGCGATGATATGAGAGGCCCGTTCGACGGCCGGTCATGACATGTTTATGGGTTGAATTGGTCTCTATACATGGTTAATTACAAGTTCTGGGAAGTAAATCATGACGTACAAGAGCGCCGAGCATGGCACAGTAGTTATCTACTTAAGTCCAAGTCGCCGGCTCAGCGGTTTTCAAGAGACCACTGGCTGTTGTGGACTAATAGCCCTAAGAGCTTTCCGTGGTCGGCAGTCTGGGGTCGCCTCCGAGGTCAGCACTCGTTCACGCGCCGTTTCGATCCCATAAAACTGGCATGACACTGTTCCGGACGTTAACTTTCCGGGTAAATCACACACGTACGAGAGCCTCTGAATCAATAAGAGCCATCGAACGCTAATTTAATATCGTTTAAGCAGCTCCGATCATACGGGGTTGAAAGTTATCTACCGTGATAAATGCGTTATTAATTACAAAGCTCCAAGCCGTTGGCGATAATAAATGGTGCGGGGTGTAGGCTATGCAATTAGGCCCGAAGGATGGGCCACTAATAACAGCTTCACCTGCGGCCAAACAATCACTGTGCGCGTCAAAACCGCCGCCCGATCTGAGCCAGACTTAACCAAAAACGGAGATAAAAGTTCCGGCGGTTTATTACGCCGGTAAACAAGCAGATAATTTTTATTATTAATCGCATTTATTTTGATTGCTCTTCAAATATTGGTAGTTGTGCATTATCGGTCATACTGTAGATAACAAGGATTCCCGCCGGAATTAGCATTGTTGTAATTATTTTCGAAACAGTGAAACCGCTACAGATTTATCTAAAAATACGTTGTAACTATATCTGTACAAACGGCAAGAACGGAATGTGTAAATGTCACTATCGCAACATTATTATAGATTACAAATTTTTCCACACACGGACATACAGAGTGAAAGATCAAAGATATTGCAGCGATAGCATTCTTGGCGTGTACTTATCTGCACTGAAGAATGGTAAAAGGAAATGGCAAAAATGTGCACAAATTATTGCATAAACAGTTCTGATTGGCGCCCATATATGTAAATAAGAATCGAGTAATGTATAATAGTGTACAATGTACATATTACTCATAACCATGGGTGCGACTATTTACCAGACTGCTATAAAATTTAAATTTATGTGGGTAGAAGAGATAATTTTGTGGCCAACTTCTGTTTGCAAGTTGTAAAAATTTATTAGAAGAAAAAAAATTATTGTTCCAAAATTCCAAATACTTCAAATAATGTGTAATACTAAAACTCTAGTCTGGATTTTACTGTCCTATTTTGTTGCATATTTTAACTTCATGTATTACCGAAATTCATATTGTTATCATTTGCCGAAAATAAGTTTTTTTCGGTTTTGTTTGAAACTTTCATATTTTTAATTTTTAGTGAAGCAACGAAGTTGAAGTTCAACGAAATTAACGAAGGTATGAGAGAATATGTAGTAATTTAAATTTATTAATTATCCAAAAAAAAAATTATTTACATTTAAACGTTTGTAAAAACACTACCGTTTAAATATGCCATCACCGTGAAAACGGCGTGACCTTGAAATATTTGTGTTAATATTACAGTTAATATCATTTATAAAATTTGTTGTATAAATTTGTATATAACTTTAAATAAATCCAATTTTGTAATAAACATTCCAAAAGCATTAACAACAGTATTTAACACAAATATTTCGGGATTACACTGTTTTCGCAGGTATCATTCAAACTTTGTTTCAGAGGTATTTTCTGAGTACTTAACATGAACATAATAACATAGCTTTTTGAATTTCATTTATTAAAGTTTCGAAAAGACTAGGCACATTTACAAATACTGGTGAAAAAACTTCTTAAAATTGTTTTTTTAAAATGAGGTACTACTGTTGGATGATGTTAGACCCATTAGGAAAAAGATATTTTAAGAAATTACTTATACTGAATGTAGTACAAGAAACTATAATCTTTGAATAGGAAAAGCGTTGTTCTATACCTGGACTGAATCCCGCATGTTTCGTTAAATCAATAAAATATTATCTTTTTTTGTAATTTATTAATGATAATCGAAATACAGAAATAACTGAAAAGATTAACAAAGTATTTTCTTGTTAAAATTAACCATATTTCTAATGACAACATTTATTCTGTTCTTATGTTTCTCGATCGGTTTTTTTTTCTTTATGGAATCCATACCTGAAAATTACATTTAATTATTTATGAACGCGCCCTAACCAATTATCATTTCATTCCTGCTTAATAATTACCAGTTATAAAGACAGCGGTAGATCTGAAATTTTTTTATTGTTATGAATTAGAAATAGAGAAAGCACCATTACAAAGATGTTTTACAAAAGAAAAATGTAAACAGTTTGTAAATAAAAGATTATATTTGCTATATTATTCTCTCTGATGTTTGAAAACAGATGTATACGATAGATAAATATTATGATATCACTCTCCTTTTCTACATCTTCAACAATACTTTACTGTTATGGAAGAGGTAACTGATACAATCAAAAGTGCATCAAGGTTGAATTCTTTTTCAATGTTTTTAATCTACAATGTTAAAGCTTTATGTTTACATTAATTAATAAAAATAGTTTATTTTCACTTTATCCGAAATATGTAGTTCATTTGTGCACATATACATTAATATTTATTTATTTATTTACATTTATAATAATTTTGATAATAAATTTGAAGAGGGTTTTATACCAACATTTCGACATCTTTGTTGTGTCACACCGAATCAATCTTTCAAACGCTTTAGATATTTTAAAAATTGATCTACAGACCACCACACGGAAGTAATTATTGCCTCTAGAAATTTTACTTTTGCTTGTCTAAAACCGTGTGAAATATGCGGCCACGTTGAGATGATTTCACAAAGGAAATCTACCAGTGGTATTAACTCCGGAGATCTAGTTAGCAATTAAGTAGTTCCCTTTTTGACAACGAAAGAAATTTAGTTTAGTTGCAGTCTTTTAGTTGAATATTATCCTTGAAACTTTTGAATCATAAATTTGCCTTATGTTTGCTTCAGAGAATAAACAGATGGAATACTATCCTTTGGAGTGTCTTTAAAGCCAACTTTTTCTACATTGCATCTATGTGACCCAGACACAATGGTGTTAGAGGCCATTCCCTGCGTAAAATTCTTGCGTTTTTGCCAGCGGACTCGTACCTACCATATAAGAGATACACGAGGGCATAATACATGTAAATAACGTGCGGACTTGGCTTTCACATTGTTGAACTGGTTTCTTTCAGTTGACCGGCCGAAAAATAATTAGAAACCAAGTCGTGTATAGCCAGCAAACTCGTCCCACGATTTTTTGGTTGACTTTTGCGAATTTTCGCCGGGATCGATCCTTACAACGTTGTAGCAACAATATACACACCACAGGATCGGATTACATTAAGAAATTAACTCCTGATATATGGGTGTATAATTTTATGCTCCAGCAATTTACTTGATGGCGTATTAAGCTAATTAATTCTGGACACATTAAGGCCAATTACTGCGAACGATATCGACAGCACCGAAACGTATTCGTAGGTATCGAACCGCGTAACTTAATAATTTGAGGTTATTAATCTAGTTTGACGTAAAGCCACACACGCGTCCTCTTCTGCATCCTCAAGCGCGAACGCCAACCGATGATTAAATATCTTATTCGAGAGGAACCAAGCCCGAAATCAATCACTGATGCATGTTTTTTCAATAAAATAACAACCTTAATCTGGATCTGAGGCGTGAAAGTATCACCGTTTACACCACAAGTGGACTTGATTTCTTCGGAAAGGTCTCATTTTCCACTTGGTTGCTTGGTAAATTTGCGAAAACAAACATTAACGAACTTTGGTGGATGTCTGTTTGTTGGAGTGAATCCAATAAAAATGATCAAGTTTGGATGTTGACATCGTTCAGTGTTTCCCATATTTTACGTATACTGATTTTCAAAACTTTAACATCGAACGAGACGAGTTCCTTTTTGAAGTAACATCTGGAATATATGTGGCTTCTCTAATTATGCGGTAAGAAATTGTCAAAGATATGAATTAAAGTACCAAAAAATTAAGATTAATATCAGGGTTTCGCATTATCTATAATAAGCCTCGGGGACTAAACTTCATTTGAATAAATCTGGCCGATCATTGAAAAATGATGTGAACCATCTTATTATTCAAAACAGTGCAGCTTGACGGTTTTTTTCTATGTAATCTCATTTTTTTCTGTCTGCCAAATTTGCTTAAATGGAGCCGCCCATTATACAATTATTATAGCGGTTTTCGATATTTTCATTTTTTGTATTTTGCTGAATATATGTAATTAATTAAAATTATTTTTATAAAATTCTCTAATAAGCAAACTTCAACATAAATATATTTATATAGTTCCAAAGATAAAAATTTAGTTGAATTTTGGTTAGATTTCAGTTGGAAACGGCACTGGTCAAACAATAATTTTCCGTCAAACAGTTTTAGTAGTATATTCGGTCATTCTAATTTCGTGATGAGTAATATACTTTCATCTCTACTCATGTTTTGATCAATTTTTTATTCTACTTTTGGTACATAGAAAGTTGTTTTTTATTTATTATTATTTTTTTTAATCAGGAAAAGTTTTCATATTTTTTTTTGTTTCTGCTCGTATTTGACTTGACAAAATTTGAAAACATGTTTTTTCCATTTTTCTATTAGGGCACTGTTAACAAAAATGATTGATTAAGTCGAAATTTCTTTTTACACATTTTGCTCTCATCATACACTTATTTTCATTAATGAACAAATAAATATTTTATTTCCCTCTAATATCCGTCACAAAAATTATGTCAAAAACTAAAATATCGTAGAAATTTTAAGTTTAAATTAAATTAATTAAATTTAAATGTCGATATTATTTCCGATTTACTAAAATTTCTATGCGAAACAAATGATGAACATCACACTTTTCCCAGTTTTTTAATACATATTTAATTTTCTTCTACAAAGGAAAGACATAGATACCGAAAGATAATTGAAGCGATAACGGAATTTTTACGAAAATGCGTCTTTATTTTGTGATCGAATGAAAAGATTGGAATGCTATTTTTGTATAAAAGGATTCAATTCGCAACCATTCTCCAATAAAAAGTAGACAACAGAATCATTTTCTTGCTGTGCTTTCCAAATGCATTTTTTCCTTCTTCGGAACACATATCTGACAATTTGACAGCTTAAAAGCTTGACTGTCTTTCGCCATGTTACACGTACAGTTAACTGCAAGAAGATTGTTGGTGATGTATGTGTATTAACAATTTAAAACTAAAAAGAAAGAACAAGAAATTTTATTCGTATCCATAAATTCTTGTGTAATGCCGACTGTGTTGAGTTGTTACAAGAACGAGGATAAGAGACGTTTTAAAAGAATTTTCGCCATGTTATGAATGCGGTTGACAAATAAAAGCCGTTAAAAACAACGAAGAGAAGGCGTTAATAATTCAAGCAGCAGTAATACGGACAAAAGCATTATTTATGGTACGTTGATGTTTAATTATTTATACCGTAAATAATGAATGGTTACAGCCCAAATAAAACTTAATTTAATAACGTACTGATTGTTCTCATGATTTACGTTATTAATTTCCACCATACGAGCCACAATTTATTATCAAGTACAGCCGCCGTAAGTACTTTGTGATCAAAGGGAAGACCACTTTCTCCGTGTAATTAAGGCCGTAATTAATGAATCGTCTTGGCTTACTATCAAAGGCTGTAAAACAACTTGACACTATCATAGCCGGTCACCAGACGCCCGAATTACTCATCCAGATCCATTATTTGTTTTTTGGGGTCGATGAGTGCACCTCCGCCAACGACCGCAGGAATTTTGCAGGCCTCTTCCTCTCTCCGTAATTTTGGTACAGTTGCGGATGAAAAGAAGTACACCCTTGAAACAATTTTAGTCAAATTTGTTTGGTGATTTTTACTTAAGTGCCAAATGTGCATATGTATGCGAAGAAAAAGACGGAGTATGTGCTAGATATATACAAACCCAACAATTGTATCATTGTCATTTGTTAGTTTTAATATATTTATATAAAAAAAAAGAAAGAACTTAGTGTTTCACAAACAAACTAAGATCTAATGTAAAAAAAATCTATATTTGAAGAAATAAAGCATAATTGTTCACACAATAATTAATCAATCTAAATATCATTTTAGTTGATATAATGAAATGTCAGTTAAAATTTTTAGTGACGTAATTGGCGCATTTTTCATCACTATCCTTAAATCAAAAGTCAACGTTTCTAGATTACTCTCCAAAATTAAATTAAAACTTACTAATCTCTCATTTTTGTTAATTACGTTCATAGGAAAATATGGACGATTAGGAAATGTCAAACATTTTTTTAATGGTGGTTGAGTAATTTTTACTGAAATCTGAAATTTGGTATTTAAAAAAATAATTTATATAACTCATTGTCAACTACATCCATCACACTATTACTAGACAACATAAGAGATCCAAAAAAGAGATTCAAATGCTTCAACTTCCAAGCTTTTACATTTGATTTACATAATTTTTTTCTCAAGAACTGTTGAAGATATCTTATGGTTATAATTCTTTTTTGTGCGGATTCTACATGTGTGTCACTTTTTAAAATTAAATTTTAATTTGCTAGTTTCTCTACAAAGCAACTGTTAAAATTAGACTTTCGTAATAAATCCAAATTTTTTGGTAGTTAAATTCGTTTTTTTATAAAATATTTATGTTTTTTTATAAAAATTCACATACTTACCTGGAAAACAATAATAAAATTACGGGAAATCTGAAAAAATTATCGATTTTCATTTTAAAAATTGCCGAAAACCCACTTAAAGAGTTCTTCTGTACAGTGGTGGACATAAAATCTTGGACGTTATTGATACTGTAAATAAACATCAAATTATCAAAATCTTAACCTAGCTACATAGCTAGGTAGTATCGAAGAGACAAACATGTCAAAAAGCTGAAATGACGTCCGAGATTTTATGTCCCCCACTGTACGTTATCCCTAATTTAACAAAAAACTTCAAAAGTTAAGTTCAATCTTTTACTAATTCAACAATTCCGTCACATTTTGTTTTTGATTTTAAAACAACGTTATTTATAAAATAAGTAAATTGCTTTTTATAAACGTCCTTCATTCTTTATTAAACGATTATTTTTTAATAGTCTCTGTGATTTTATGATGTTTACGTTTATAAAAATGTAGCGTTGAACCATGTTGCTAATTGCAGATTTGAATTGCCCCGAAAATTTAAATAATAATATGTAAAATTGGCAACTCGTTTACCGATATTTCCAAAATGTCAAATCTTTCAAGCACCACTAAATGTGTTGAATTTATTGAACTACGATCAGAAATACATCATACGCTTAAAGGTAAATCATACCTTGAAGGTAAAAATGACAAATTTCTACTGATTGAACTTAGACTTAAAAATACCTTACGATCTTGAGGTGACTTTTCCTTTGAAAATAAAGGAAAATTCTATTATGATGATTAAAGGCAAATAACCCACTACTTTCCCATATGAACCGTTTTTTCATGCCCACTCATATTTACATTCACATTTCGTCCACCGATATCACAAATACACCGATTAAGATCTACACACTTCAACTTCTAGGCTTTTGTATTTAAATTCCATCTTTTTTCCCAAAAACTGTTGAAGACATTGTACCGTTATAATTCTTTTTTACACGAATTCTAAATATGTGAGCTTTTGAATGGTTTAATTTGTGCAAACCCTCGGGGATTTTGTTATCAACAATGCATTTTGCATAAATTTCGTTGCCTGATAGTGACTTTGGGTATTAATCCTATTAGATTTTTTCTCAACGAACCAAACTGGTATCATGTACTTAATTTAAAATTAAGAATATTGATCTACTGTTCCTGAATATATCTTTGCCTTTGTAGAAGCAATCTCTAGGTCATGGCCTCGGAGTCTGGAAGGTGAAACAGCAGTGCATGCACCCTCATTTGTTTAGGCGCTCATAAACAATCACTCGGCTATGAAGAATTCAAGCCGTTTCCGTCAACTGAAAACGTGTCTCGAACGCCGATCAGAGGTGGTCATGAATATGGTAATGTCGAGTGGATGAAGAGTGAAGGGAACTACCCCGAACGACGATTATCAATATCCGACTTGGAGGCGCCGCGCGATGGAATATTTCCGTTTGATCTCGTGGAAAAAGGGACCAAAAGTGGAACGTTTGGGAAAAAGATGCTGCGATGCCGCGCCGGTCGGGGGAACCGAAGAATTCATCCGAGTTGCGCAAGCCGAATAATTAATCAAACATTTCTAAACGCTCGAATGACAGTTGTTGTCGAGTGTGATGAGCGAAATAATAGTTCCTCTTCTAAGCGCGACAAACACGTGTCATTGTTCTTCACCGTTAACGATTGCAGAATAAATTTTCAATGACGGTTTAGCCTCGTCGAGTACGAACAATAAATTCCCTATTAGAAGCCCATTAGCTTTCAGGATGGAATCTGAAATATCGATCGGGCCATTGTTTTCATTGTAATACACGTTAATTACCGTTATAATAAAAGCAGCAACCTGCTGATTATGAAGGCATTAATACACATTAAGCGCTTATTTCGGCTTGGGCGAGTCTAACGTGTTACCTTTGAGCACGCGATATTAATTTATTATTTAGGAAGGTTTCGGAGACGACGTGCGTGAGCTGAATTATCCGCAATCGACGGGTTTCAATCAAAGAAAACATTAATTAATTACGTCACCAGCAATTCCACTTCCAATTTACGGCAGGGCCATCAAAATTTAACCGCGCCAACTTGAACTTTCCGTTTCTTTCGGGCACCTGATGTCGATTCCACTTTTCTTGCCGCCGCATCCTCGCTCGAACCGCGGTTCCAGAACTGTTCCGTCGACGAGGTGTTCATGGCAGTGACGAAATTGCCCTTCGGGAGCATCGACCTTGCTCTGGAAACGCGCACAAAAAATACGGTGTTGTTTATTGTATTAACAGGGACTGATTAGGCTATCGGGATAACGGGAAATTTCCCCGTTGCCTGCCATTAAACTGGATTTGCTATGCTGCTGGGAAACCTGAAAAATTACGCAAGTGTGGCGGTTCAGACACACAGCCGTAAACCTGATTGAAACTTCAATTTTGTCAGATAAATCAAATTTTGGAAGAAAAAGGAAAATAGTTATTTTTTCCTGTCCCCTACAATGTCTAATAATTGGAATTTTGTGCACATTTACTTTGAAGTATGAATTTTGGAGTGATAAAATCAGGGCCAACATGACAAGTTTGAAAAAATTTGCCACCAGCCATATTTTTATCATGAGATAATCTGTCAAAATCCGTATTTATAATTTATTATGTTCAGTTTTGTAGTTTGCATAATTGTAACGTTGAAATGAAGCACCTAATATCGTATTATTAATCACAAGCAAAAAGTCTTCCTTAATGGTAAAAAAAGCTATGTATTTCTTAGACAAAATACATTTACCTATAATCTACATATTAATCATTCAGGGCATTTTGTTTTTTGTAACAACTGGGATCTTCTTATTTTGTTTTTTTTTTATCGTAAATAAAACACTGGAACTGTTGTGCTTGTGTTTAATTACTGTTAAAAAATATATATATATATAT
>QDEB01089785.1:0-10652 GCA_004193795.1 Asbolus verrucosus | reverse complement strand
TGCCATTATCAAATTCAAGAGGCAACTGTATATCGGATAAGCAGTTTCCCTGTAATTAGATTAACATGTGGGTGGAGTTAAAATATACCAACAGCGACCACAGTATGGTTTTAAATTTAGAATTTGATTTTTTTTTCGAATTTACATTCAAATTTTTTGAATACAATTTTAAAAAGTTTTAGAAACCTGAACCATTTTTCATATAACATAGAATTATCCACAAATATAAAAATTTTTATAAAATCAATTTGGGTAAATCTCATTCAAGATGATACTAATATTTAGCTCCCCATAAATTAAGGCTACAACTCGTGCATGTCTGTTAATGAAAATACATTAAATGCTGGATAAAAGTGGTAAAATATCTACTTATCTACTTATTTGTGTTTTTTTTTNNAACTAGCTGTACATGGTAAACAAATTTTATATTGAAAAAAGATTTTGAATAATTTCGACACAAGTACTCAGAATATTTGCATTATATGTATTATTGAAAATTAATATAAACTGAATGAAATAAAATACATGTAAGCACCCCATATTACTTCCCTCTTTACTTAAGTCTAAAAATGTACAAGAAACATATGCAACAATAATCTCTGTTATGTCGCAAAACAAATTGCTGCTTAAGAACATAAATACATTTATTGCCTCATCAGTCTACAAAATCCAAAATATGATCAGTATTCAAGTATTAGGGAACTAAACAGATGTGTGGTGTGCTTTTATAAACATACACAGTGTGTCAGATGTGTAAAACGTCCTGAGTTAATGCTACAAGCGTAAATTTAAGACAGATCTTCAAAAAAAACTATTATTTATGTAAATATCTTTATTCTGTGAACCAATTTGTACAAAAACCATAACATTATCTATTAATCATAAATCATCATAGACCTATGTAGGAACAAAACAGAAAAGTCAAAAATAAAGTTAAAACTAGTATCAGTATCCCTACTAAGGCCGGCATAGTACCTACAACCAAAAATTGATGAATATATATAATGCTGCGAAAAGTTACTTACGTCTGTAAGGTAAAGTATGTATACAAACATGGTTATCCACAGAGATCGACAACACAGCCGCTTCTGCTACACTCGTAACAGTGTGATTTTCTGACACAGGCAAAAACTCCAACCCTGTGACGAACATGGAATGTGCTCCAGGTATGCTCAATACCCTCTACAATTCGAAAATATATAAATCATTTTTGTGGCGAATTTTTTCAGCTACCTGAAGACTAAACGCAATATAAATTAACACTGAGCCACTAAACATAGTTCCAACAGCAACAAATCTCCCATCATTTCTTACTGCTAAAGCTGCAAGACTCTCATCAAATTCCGCAGTTTTTTTAATAACTCCTTCATCCGGCAACCATTGCTGTAAGTAAGATTTCTGCTTTCTAGCAACACCTGTGGGGTTTGCCAACATGTATAAAGCCGACTTCTTCTCTTCACCTTCTATTACACCAAACCTATCAGTACTTTTTAGTTTATTCTGTTTACTGAAAAAACTAATACTAACCGAGCCCGCTTGTACAAATATTTTGAGCCTTCTGGTTGCTTCCATGTCAACCTCCGAATTTCTTTCCCTTTGGAACAGTCCCAGATAATTGCAACACCATCTTTCGCTATTGTGATTAAGTAGTTTTCATAAATACTAAAATCTAAATCATCAATTTCTTTAGTGTGTGCTTTAAGAATGTGACCAGGTTGCAAACTTGGAAATTTCCACAACCTTACAATACCATCAGTTCCACCTTCAATGTAATAGTTTAAAATGTGTCAAAAAAAAATTACGGTTTACCTGTTGCCAAAATTTTGCCCGTTGGGTGGATGCGCGATACCCTCAACAGGGGCTCAACACCCTGAAAATCGGTCTGGACGCTATCCGAAGGCTTTATAATAAACTTTAGTCTCTTCGAGTTCTTGTTGTTGTCTGTCTTTTGCTTTGCTTTCGGTTTTCTTTGTTTAACCTCACCATTGTAATTGTGCCCTATGGTTTCAATGTTTTCATCTTCTGTGACTAGAACGCTTTCCACGTTGTACAACTGACAATGACTCTCTTGTCCAGCTACCAAATACGAGTGTTTATTATCGCTGTAGGCCGAGCAATTCATCACTACACTGGGTCCAGTCTCATGTCTTGTAACCTCTTCGGCTACAAATTTTGTGCCGTCATGTGCCAACTCGAAGATTTCCTTGAATGTTTGTATTACAAAGAGGATGTTTCTGTGATCGTTCAACTTACAAAACCATTTGCCACACCAGTTTTTGAAGAGCCTCCACCTCCGCCAACGATTACGTGTCTGTTTGTTAACATTTGCACCGTATAAAGAGGAAAATTCAACCTCGCTAGTATGTCATCGATGTATTTCCGTGACGGTGCCATTATTGAATCGATTAATTTAATTTTAATTCAATATTTTTCACAAGTTCCACGTAGATAACCTCCAAAAACAATAAACACTTTGGAATGTCAAAATTTTAAAAGGAAGTAACAGCAGAGCAGGTGCGGCAACTTTCTAAACATTTACCTCAAGTTAAACAAACTAACGGTAGATGGCACCACCAACAATACACAAAAATTATATTTCACCCTTATCAACACGAATCCGAGGTATACAATGAACTGGTTTATTCAAAAATGAAAAATATTCAAAATTTTCAAAAGGATTATTGGTTTCGTACATGCCCAGAATTCATAGACAAAGATCAAGGTCAAGTTACAACTTGAAACAATAATATTAAGAAAGCAAAGTTAATAAAATGCTGTTCACTTTTATTCAAAGTTATGTAATTTTTAATTTAAAATATTATAGCTTTAATATTATCGCTACAGAAACGTAAATCACAAAAATAAAAGGCCATGATGTATTTTAGGTTGCCTGTATGTTAGAACAATTTTTAAAATTTCACTAGAAACATTATTTTAATTACACACAAAGAAAATGATCTAATACGCGTTTCATGTTCTTATCAATGAAAGATGAAAATAGAAAAAGACAGATCAATAATATAAGCAATAAATAAAGAAAGAGGCGGATATAGCCGTAACTAAGCAACGTACAGACAGAGATGTTAATTAGTGACGGCTGTATCTGTCTCGCCCCATCTTCTTCTATTGTTAATTAAAATACCTCTAGTTACCACTTAATGAGATAATGGTTTTCGTCAGCACGTCGTAGATAGTTCCTTTTCTCATCCTACTTTTACAGCACAGATGACAAATTAGGATGAAACTCAGACCTGACAGTTAGAATCGACATTTCAAAAACATGTTGGCATTGAATAGAGGTACTTTATTTTTGATTGCACTAACGTAGTGGTGTACTTTTTTCGCGAAAGTATATATTCACTTTTCGAAAATTCGAAATTTTGTATTTACAATTTTTTTTTTGCTAATGTTTTTTGATGATTTGATAAGTTTTCATTTTTTGCCGTATCAATCACTTTCAATGAAGAAAATAAAAAGGTAATAAATAAAAAGAAATTGTTAATAATATTTATTAAGCAACATTAGTACGTACTGAACAAAATTAAATGACGAAATGAAACGAAAAATTAAGAATGTTACAAACAACACGTTAAAATGTAGCATTAACCAGGATACAAGTATTCTCCCCATAACTGATATACGAATGATCTGAACAAACAATATAATAGTTATTTATACATATTGAAAGCGTATGAAACATTATAAATTGGTGACTGCTGAACACTACACAAATGCTACAGTTTTACATTTTAGCTAAATATCTTTCTTTGCTATAAATTTATATTTGAAAAAACAACTCATCACAGAAGCTAGTAGTGATATTTCCGTTTAATTTGTCCAAATAATCGTTGAGAGCGACTGCTGTTAAATTACTTGAACAAAGCAAACTAAAACGACTACAGCAGTAAGCACAATCTGTATTTCAATCACTCCTGTCGTTCATACACAAGGCAGCACTAGGCGGTTGTTTTGTGATATAAACACTTAAACGAATACTCATCCTGTTATTGGAACGGAAAAAGTGTGCACAATGCGACTGTGTGCATCCTTTTTACAAAACCAATAAGTCCTTACCCCTAATTTCGCGTGGATTCGGCTTTCCGAGTGACCGACATTATAAATGAAATGGCACCGAAATGCGTTATCCACTGATAATTTTCTATAAGAAATATTTAGACCACGCATCACCACGTCACTCGGAAAACCGAATCCAGATTCGTGTACACAAAAATAAAATTTGATTTACATTTCTTTAATATCTAGCTACATGTGAAAAAGTGCGCGAAACACATCTTAAAGCTCTATTATAATTGTCCACAGGTGGCTAAGCTAGCTGGTCATTTTAAAACACATTATTCTTACCATTAAATTTCGCTTAATATCAATTACATTATATTGGACTTTCACGAAAACTATTACAAACCGAACAAAAATTCATTTATAAACAATGAGCATTTTGTAATACAGTATTAAATATACATCATTTAAACAAATACAAATGAAATATAATAAAATAATCACAAGGTTTTCAGTCTAAAAGCAATACTTGAGAAGAACTTAACTATTGATAATCTTCTCATAATATGATATTAATCTTGAGGCAAAAAACCCAAGACTTGTTGATAAAAGCAGATGATTATGGATATAAAATAGAACTACGTTTTCTGATATTTAACCAGAGGAGGGGGTGCCCTGAGCCAGAAGATTCGCTTTGTTCTGACGCACCGTCTCTGCCCGCTTCTCCTGCAAAATAATCGCACATTAACAAATCCATTATCCTTCATTTATTGCAGCTAATGAACATTCTTCCAAAATCTGACCGTTTTCTATACCCAAAAAAGGAAAGAACATTGAAAAATTTGACGAAAAATGTCAAGATGCGAATGTTGTGTTTAAATACCGTGATTATGACTTAATTGGTGTTTAACTTTTATTGTCCGTATTGACTTACTATTGGAATCCCTTCAGTACCTTCCATGAAAAAATTATTTGCTTAATATTTGAATGCGGTCCTGACCAGCCCTGCGCGTGCCGAGAGTATCGGTGGTTACAATTTTACGATATTATCACCGTAAAAGGTCATATNNAAATATTTTAAAATGACTAAATTTTCATTTTCACCCTTGAATTTAAACATTAAATGCAAACATTTCTGAGAACGTCAAGCATTAAATAGGAATGTCAATTTCGAAGTTTTAACCTCGAAACAATCTCCATCGTGATGTAACACACATTTAATTCAATCTGTAAAAACTTAAATTACTGCCTTGGTGGAAAATGATTACCTACATGAAGAAACATGAAACATGTTACTACAAAAATGTCAAACGCAAGATGAATTATGCATACTTCATTTATGATAACATTATCCGAGTCACGAGATACGTACGTTCTTTTTGATGGTTTCTAATTTGCGCTGCATCTCCTTTTCACGATTTTGTTCGGCGGTACTAAGCTTACTTTCAATTTTGGTCACCTTCTCAGTCTTGCGATTCTCTTCAGTCGATTCAATTGTTTGTTTAACCTCCATTAAGTGTTCATTCTAAGCAAAATAAACCAATGGGTGCCGAAAGCAAAAAATAAAAAAATAAAACGGAACCATCAACGACACTTGAAATTAATTTTTTCCCACATCGTTGGAAGCGTGAAGTGTCGTTGACGGTGACCCATAAAATAAAAAAAACGAAGCGATAATTACATGTTTTTTGGCCGCCTCGAGTTTGCGCTGAATTTCCTGTTCTCTTTTTTGCTCGGCGATAGTCAATTTAGTTTCCAGCTGGGTAGACACTTCCGTTTTACGAACTTCTTGGGTGGAAACGGCGCTTTGTTTAATTTCCAAGGGACGAGAGTTCTATAGTGGACATTAATTAAAAGAAAAACCATGCCGGCGCAAAAACGACACGGAAAAAAATCGCGGAAATGAAAAACTACTCACATAATTACGCAACTTCTCTTTCTGTTCCTGCTCGATCTGCGAGCGTCTGGTTTGGGCTTGTTCTAGTTTTTCCTGAACGGCGGCCTCTAACTGTTGGAATTTAAGAGTGTTGCTGGTTCGGACCTTTTGCACTTGTTCTTCCTGTATGATGCACACAAACATGCAAGCATTTGTGAATGATGGTCAATGATATGTGGGTCGGTGATAATTAAATACGTCGGATGGTTCCAACATTGATTACTTACGTGCTCCTTCAGACGCTCCAGCATCTTTTTGATATTTTCGTCACGTTGAACAGATGCAGTCTTCAACTTCTCCTCGATTGCTGATCTAACTTCATCGGTCTGTTGTTCAATTGACAATCTGGTTTTTTCTACATTTTCAATATGATCCTGCAAATTAAAACGCATTTAACACTACCGTCAGTTTGGGTTTGTCTAAATAAGACCATCGCAATGTTCGACGCGTTCAAAACATTTGCCCGTGAAAACGCCATGACCTTATTATAATTGTTAATGACATTAAAACGTTTATTAGAAAATTATATACATTATCAGTGAATCTTTCTGAGCAATATCGGACTTTGAAATAAATAATATAAATGATATAAACTGTAATATTAGCACAAACGTTTCAAGGTCACAACATGTTCACGGGTGGACGGCATATACTTTTGAAAACCCTTCAACGAGTGAATTTGAATTGATGATCATTTCCAACTCAATTAAGTCGAATGAACTGTTTTTTTTTTCCAAAACAACTCTATTTTACAAATTAAAGTTTCATCTATCGACATTCTTTGTTTTAATAATATTTCTTTTTTATTAGCCTTTTCAAAAATATATCAGGCAACGCAATGGTTATTTAGTCCAAATATAAATGAGATAAAGCGAATCTCCAACTCGCAAAAATATAAGTTTTACGACAAAGAATTCAACATATCTCTGGAATTAAATATTCATAAAAATGGAAATGCCTCCAAAAAATGTATAATTCCTTAAGTTTAGTCAAAATCTACAACTGCTTTAATTCTGAAGTAACGAATTTCTATTAATTTATTTGATTACAAGTCAAAATTGCGGTTGCACGGTCAAAACATCGATTCTATCATGGCAAACAACCGTCTAAACAAAAAAAATGCCGATTTGACCATTGTGTGCAATATATTTCGATTTGCATATTGTGAAAAAAGCAGTTAATCCTGATTCCAGTGGTGGATACGGAAATAAATATTCCACGCCCTCCATTCTGCGTAAGTGCTTGATAAACTGAGCGTCAACAAACTACATTTTTCACGAGCATAAATCTGCAAAATTAATGTGAACCATCACGGCATTTTTGTGAAAGGACAAAGACGTAAAGCACAGGAAGAATTTTATGACACCGTGCAGGAGAACGAAGACAAAATACCTTAAGTTTAGTTTTCAAATCCGTGATGTAAGCTTCGCGTTTCTCCGTGTGGTTCTCCATTTTCTGCTCAAGAGCATCTCTGGTGGCCGAGATGAATTGACTAGTTTGCTCGTCCTTCTTCCTGGAGGCCTCCTCGATTTTCTGCATCTTCGCCGCCAACGCCGCGATTTTATTAGATTCTAATTGCTGCAATTAAAACGTAAGGGATCGATATGGCAAAAGCACGAAATCCGCACAGCCCTCGTCCTGCTAATTTCTACGGACTGGTGACAGAGTTAATCTTTTTCATTTCAGAAATCTTTAATTAAAAAGTTCATAATCCTTTTATTTAAAGCTGTGAAAACCGTAATTCATCATGAACCGGTTCTGCAGCATAAAAGAAAGTTTGAGTGAAAAGAATATAAGTAAAATTTCAGGAATTGAAGGAAAACAACTAAAAATTTATTTCTCTGAGTGCGATCCGCAACATTTACTACAGAACTTAATTTTTCGACAAGACCAAGTATTTAAAGGTACTTTTGAATTGTACATTGTACTTGAAAATTAAAAATTAAATTTTTTTGAAAAACCGATTGTTAATTTAATATTATTTTCGAAAGTATAAAAGAAAAAAAACGAATTATTATTATCATACTTTATAGTAAAATCACAATACCGTGCGATCGAAAAAAAAAAGAATCAAAGCAAGCCATGCATTTAATTATTAGANNTTTTTTCGATCGCACGGTACAATAACTGCATTTTAAGTGTTATTGAAATTATTTCGTAAAGAGAAAAATGACAGAAGGACGGCTTTGCGGTGTAACATGTTGTATTATTTAGGTCGCTTGTTGCAGAAAAAAACTAACCCATAAAATCATATTTTTAAAACCAATGTTGAATTATTATACAGCATTATACAACAGGGCGAAAATATTCCAAATTCAAATCTCTTTTCAATTTCATGATATTTTATTAGAACCACCTCACATCTTTTAATATTATTACGCAGAAATATTCATCTCGTTTTTTTTAATCCTTNNCAAAATGATAATGATAAAATGATACCACTAAATCCATGGATTTAGTGGTATTCCTGCTTTTTGATCTTGTAAATGAAAACTAATTGTAAGATAGATTTTCCATTTTGTAATATGTAATTAAAAACAGTTATTGAATTATTGAATTTTTGCTTTCAAATGCGAAGAATAAAACATTAAAATTTAGTTAATAATTATTATTCCAAAATAAGTCAAAGAATATTATTGCTCAGTAACAGTCAACTGGACAGGACATTGACAGCTGTGAAGATTCATTATTTTGTGAAGGATTGAAAATTGAGTCAGGTGGTTTCTTTCTTTAAAACACGGAAAAACAAAATCTTTAAACGGACCATTTCATAAAGGCCATTATCCCGAAAAATTTAATTAGTAGCCTACAATTTTGAACAGAGTTCGACTTTTATTCACATTTTTCTGAAAAATCAACTGTTCCGGGTCGGTTCGTTTCTGCAAAAGACGGTTCGTTTGACGTATCGATTACCTGTCTACGTTCTTCGGCCGCCTTGAGCTTTTCCTCTATGTCCTGAACGGACATGTTGTTCTTGGGAGAAGCAGCTTTTTTCGGCGGGTTGGCCTTGACTTCCGGTTCGCTCAAAATGACCTCGTAGCGAAGACCGCCCCTGGTCTTTTCCTGGCAACGAACTTCGGTCGCTGAAACGAGACAGAAGGGGACATGGTTTGAGAATCCATTCGGCGGCTCGATACAAGCTCGTCGTCGGCGACAACGAAACCGGCGAGAACTTGTAGCGAAATGGGCGTTGTGAAGGAAGGGAAAACGAAAATAACGCTACTTCATTAGGGCGAAAGCGGCGAAAAATAACGGTAATGAGGCGCCGAGCAGTTTAAAACCCCCGGCAAAACCGGGGGTGGTTTTTCACCGTTGAAATTTACCATCGCTGGAAATAATCGCGCTCGGCGTCTCCATCAGTCAGGTCCTTATAAATCAGACCGACTTCTCGTCCTCGCAGTTCCTGACGAACGGCCCGCGAAAAGCCAATTTCACAGGATCGTGGCGGCGTCGCCTCGACCACGGACGTCGAACGTCCCCCCGACGGACTTCAACAACGTCCGCGCGAATCCGCCGGCGGAACTGCGCTCGGGCCGCGTCCAGTCATTGAACGCGCCGCGGAAAATCGATGGGGGCGGCCAGCGCCAGACGAAATTTCACTCTCCGAAAATCCGCGCCCCCGACCCCATTCGGCTGCGAGGCGAGGTGATGCGGATGCTGCGGATGACGGGCGTCCTTTCTCTTTCTTTTTCCCGGCGTGACGTCAGAGACGCGACGCCGAGGGCGTCTGCTTGTGTGTGTACACGGCGGCGTCAAGACAGACTTAGGGGCGCCGACGACGCCGAGATCGATACGACCTAGGCAACCGGCCGTCCGCACGGCCATCAATTGTTGATGGGAGCCCACGGAAAGCGGTGTCGCCGCCGCGGCTGGCGAGAAACTGCATTGGCGATTACGACCGGTGCGGCCGTCAAAAAAGACCTCGAACGACATGAAGGACGACGGCCGTGACGGACGAAAATAAAGGACTGGAAAATTTTTTACGTTCAAGCAGAAATTTTTAGTTACAATGCAGACACTTCTATTTATAAAGTATAGACTTCCAATTATAAAACAGAAATTTCTAGTTGTGAAGATTGAAGTTAAAAAGAAGTTTGTGGAAGGTTAGTAATGAATGGTTCATTATAAAAACGATGAGTATAAGTGATGTAACTGTCCGATATGAACCACGAGTCAAAATTTTATATACATGTTGTATTATAAATTATAACTGAAATAAGTTAAGAAATGACCAGACTGTTCTAAACGGAACTGAAGTAATCTAAAATACATTATCAGGGCATCGAATAATTGTAATCGTCTTCTCGGTCTATGGCAAGATCAATGCGTAATATCTTAATATAAACTAAATTAGAGAATATTGCCTATATAAACAAGTCCCAATGGTGTAAGTCCTTGATTTTTTTAAACATGTTTATTAACAATTAAATATTTCTTAATGATAATACTCAAACATCGAAAAATTAATTCCAATTCCCATATTCAAATTAAAAAAAATTGTGAAGCGATACGAATTTGAAATTTCTATTCAATAACGGACATAATATAATCACCCCTTGTCTCCATTACGATTTTTCATCTTAAAGATATACTTAAAATTAAATCATCCATGCCTTTCTGGGACAAATTATCTCACAATAGAGGCAACAAAGCTCTTAATTCTCTTAGATGATGGTTAATTAGAACAATATCCTATCTG
>QDEB01089702.1:0-17680 GCA_004193795.1 Asbolus verrucosus | reverse complement strand
CATATATATACATATATATAAATAAAAATATATATATATTTATTATTTACGTGGAAAAATGTATTTTTGTATTAATATGACTAATATTTTTTGAAATTAGGTAATGGATTTAGGTATATATACTTAGGTACGAGAAAAATTCAGAAATTAGGAAAGCAGTGGTTTTGCGTGGTAAGTGAGCATTTGAAAAGGTCCAGTGGTAAGGTACCTTATCTTCTGAGCATTACAACTGTGGTGCAGTAATGATGATTATAATGCAATAAAATTGTTCATTTCATTTCAGTTCAATATTTAAATTTTGTTCGCTTCCAAAGACTGCTGCTTTTTATAGATTCCTTTTGTAGGTTTGTACAAATACCTTTAGCTAATGACCATCACGTAAACAAGGCAATCTCTTACATACCAATAAGTAAAAGTAACCTTTATTATATTCCATAATTCATTAACATTCAACATTTCCTTACTTTTCCCAATGCAAACAAGATTGATTTTGAATACACCCGATTTAAATCAAGGTTTTCTGTAAATAGTTTGCATTTCCTTAGTTTGTTAGATAAGTATCAAACAGGTACTGGTATATTCTTATATAAATAATGTGTAAACACTTTCTACAGTATAACCGTTAACCAACACACCTGATATCGTATGCGCTAATAACAAGTTTATAGATATTACAATTTTTGAGATATTTTTCTCCTGTACTAAAATGTTTTTTTAATAATTATGTCAACATTTTTCGTAGTTATATTTTTTAGACAAAGACTCCCACTGTGTAACTCTTAAATGAATAGTTACGTCGTACTTTAATATTTTCTTAGTTTAAATCCAGAAACTCATAAGTGAGTAGCTAACTGAAATTTTTTGTTCTGTTAAGCTCTAATTCTAAAAATACTGAGAATGAAGAAGCACATATCATAGTCTATTCAGTGCATTATTTAAAACAAAAAATATTACTATACTTAAAAGTTGTAAAGTAACAGAGATTATATTGAGCTAATTACTGTCCACAGTTTGCTGTTAACATTATCAGTGTATCAAAATTTTACTTTAAATCCACCAGCCCAAAGCTCATTTAACAGATTCTAGTGTTCATAGATGAACATGGCTTTCTAAATTTAATTTCTAATTCGCTACGAAAATGAATAGCGTATATAGTAAAGGACAGTTGCCGCCTTAATTTTCTACCCCTGGTAATTTTCATTGTTAAGCTGTTTAACAGTTCGATATTTTGACATCAAGGAAGTTTTGACACTTATGTGTAATGTTGGTATAACTGTATCTGTGATATGATAATATATGCAGTATTCTGAGTATGTTTGAATAGCTATAACTAATACATTGTGTTTAAAAGCCATAACAACTGAATGACATTTGATATTTTGTTGATTTTCATAGACACAGATGCCGACAAAAATTTCTCCCCAAGATTTTTCAATTACACAGCTGAACTAGATTGTCTTGTTGTAACAGTCGTCACTTCCACTTGCTAAATGTTCATTCTGAGCTGCCAATTTGTACATGTGCAACTGTTTTAGACTTTTTCAAATTTTTAATAGTAAACGCTATATATAAATAGAATTGTTATATTTAGAAATGATGACGTTAATATCTTAATTGTAAAACGTCATAATGAGAGATAAATTTTATTGTTGTAAATTAGAAAATTTGAGTCCAGATATCTTTTGTGACATCTGGACCTGATTTGATCGTTTTGTATTCAAATATTGATAATGTACTTGTATCGGTATATCGGACAATAGAAAAAAATGAGACGAAACCGTCATGCAAGCGTAATTACATATATACATACGTATTTTAAATTTCCATTGATGTGCATTAATCGCTTTTTTCTAAAAAATTTTAAAAAATCATCATGGAGAGAAAGTGATAATGTAACGTAAATGTGATCTAAATTCTAAATGCTAATTAAAGGATAATCATAGGACGCACTGTACCTAGCCACATTTAAAAAAAATCTTGCAACTGGTGTTATCACATTTGTAACTTAAAGTACATAGTTTCAAACATCCGACAAATTTATTTTCAACGTATGCTGAAAGTATTCACTTAATAAAAACCAATATTTTGTTTAATTTATTCTGATTTAAATTTATAGGTATGTTGATAATTATGTATGTATTACAAATTCAAAAAGTTTTAAAAATTTCAAGTTCATTTTACATTCGAAATATGGGAAATGAATTTTTAATCTATAAATTTAAAATCTTTGTTGTTTCAGTTAAAAAGTTGTAACATTAAATTTGTCTTCAACTATTTTTTCAATTAAATGAGAAACAGTGAAATAATATTTATCAAATACCAGTTGTTATATTTAAATAACATCAACTGTAAAACTGCTTTTCTAAATTTAAAATTTAAAAAATTTGAATGAAACATGACTGAAGATGATGGCCTTGAAATCAGATTTGCAAAAAATTTTATTTTAATAAATAATATATGATTATATAGTTATGTTGAATAAAAGGTACGTGGGTAATAATTTTTATTTACATATTTATTAAAGATGTCATTGCTTGTACTAGTAGTCTGATCGTTGCCTTGTAGTGATTTTTACATCATTTGGTCTGTTAATTATTTTTTATTTTCAATTTAACAATAAAGAAACTTCATGTTACTTGACAAGTTATAGATATATTATTTTTTTGGTCATTTTGATTTAATGTTGATTTTATAAAATCTGCATATGCTTTATTCTGTGCATAAATATATTCAAATTTGGTATTTGCACGAATTAGAATAATTAAAGATAATTAAGACTAATTATCAGTTTGCATATTTGAGTATTTTTACTGTCGGCTTCATATATTACGAAAAAACTTATTTGTACATTTTCTGCCCTTTAACAGCTTCGATGTGCTTCGATTCAGTGAAAATTTTATGTGACTGGCACGAGTGCTTCTTTTTTAAGAGAACAGTAACGGATGTAATAATTTCACGATTTATTACGGCAGGCAACAGTTGTAAGTTTCCATTTTTTACTACAAAAATTTTAACATCATATTTATAATCTATATGCTATCCATGTTTGCAATTTTGCTTTCGATTATATCATTTATTTAAAAGTGATAAACTTTATTAAAACAATGCAAAATATAAAAAAAATCAATGTTGTGGATGTTGAAAGGTACCCATTTTTCGAATAAACCAACTTAATCAATATTAACCACTTCCTAAGGCTTTCTAGTATCAAAAATAAGAGTTATTTGGACCTTATTTCGTTGCTATGAACTAAAGTTAATGTTACGAATTTAAAAGTTAAAACCGAAAAAAACAGAATTTTAAAAAATACTTAGTTACTACTAACTACTAGTTACTATTCGATTAGAATTTTTCAATAGACTGTGGAAAAAAAAACTTTTTCCATATACTTAATAATGCAAGTTGAATGTTTTAATTTGAAATCTTGGAAGTAAATCACAAAGTGAATAGTCACTAAGAAACTGAAATGTCATAGAACTCGACAATCTATTTCGGTACAAGAAATTTACTTTCATTTTATGTCATTGTAATATTATAATTTAACTCAACCAAGACAAGTTGTCCTTGACATTCTGGAACTCTGTATATAAAATGTTCGCAAAAGTTGCTGGCTGGTGCTTGTATATGAAACTATACTTGAATAACAAGTAAGAAGTCAAGTGCATTCACATCAAAATTGTCGGTCGTTTTAGTTTGGGTCAAAGTCAAAATATTTCTTAAAGGAAGTAACGGGATTTTGTGTAATTACTACTAAATGTTGTAAATATAAATGTAACCAATAACATTTTACACATCGTGAATTTAGCCTTGGGAATAATTGTAATTGATTTAATAAAGATACATTTTTCTATGTTTTAATAATTATAAATTTAGTTTATTCATATTTTCATATTTATGAATTCAAAAACATTAGGTTGATGCCATTAACTCCAACAAAGCAAGATATTAAGAGACGTAAATATCTTTTGCATAAGGGCAATAGAACTGGTTTTCGTGTTATTGTTTTTAGGAATGTTGCTGCCATTTTATGTTTCCAAGATTTTTTACGTGTATCATTTTCATGGTAATTGTTTTAAAATATTTGGTTATCTTGATAACGACAAGAGGTAGGTATCTTAGATAAAGTTGCAATCAGTTAAATGCTGTTAATTGAAGGAGAATGTGACTAACGGTATTTTTGATAATTTTTTCAAATAATTACGACAGAAAATTCCGATATGAGTGCATTTTTGACTAAAATAGATAACTATCTTACATTGAAAAATAATGTTAAGTTTATTGTTGACAGACTCGTTTGTTGGAGAGATTAATTCTAGATTAGGAATATTTCGCAGGAAATGTGCAATAATTAGTAAATCGCATTAACGTTAAGGAGTATTTCAATAAATAAAAATTACTTCCGGAAAGAATACACTTTTAAAAATTAATGAGAGTTACTTATATATTACAAATTAAAATATATACATATTATTTATATTTGCATAATATTAAATCAATATATGTCTCTTCCTCATATTACACAGTTAGATATTTTAAATAAATATTTCTTTTTTTTTATAAAATGATTGTTACGTATTTTGCAAAAAGCTAAGTGAAATTTACTAAGTGAAATATACCGAGTGAATAATAAAATTCGCGTGGACTTTTACTATTTTTCATTTTTAGTTAATGGCTATGGTCTGAGGTATATATTTAATAAATATTCTCGTTCTTTTTACTAATGTATCCAAGTCTGATTGATTTTCGTTTGTTTTATTTGCGTCAAAATATATAATTCAGTTTTTAAAATTCAATTCAAAACGATAAAATTAGTCGAAAAAGTAATATAACGCTTTTTGAATACATCTTCGTAAAAAGTTGCAAACTCCAAACAAATTTGTTCTAAACCATATTTTTCACTGCTTCTAATGCTGTTAGAGTGCTCTGTGCTGCTTCTAGTGCTGTTTTACTGCTCTGAATTAGATTTGAAACTGAGGATTATAATTTTCGTAAAACATTTGAATTTACCAATAAAAAAGCAATGAATGTCAGTTAAAATTATGTAAAGAATAAAAATTGGAAACCCTAAAAAAAGTATTGTGTTTAAAAAAACAAACGTTGATTATATGAAATGATAAAAAATGTGACAATACATAGGAATTTAAAAGTTACCAATGTAATCATAATCGTTAGTGGCAGTTATTAGTGCAATTTAGTTTTTCTGTGCTTTTTCTAGAAAATTAACAATAATTTTAATAAAACTGTCTTTCTTATTTTTAGTTTATTATTACATTTTAATTAGTTATTGATTTAAATTTTTAAACTTTCATCATAAAAAATCGAATTGTTAAAAAACGCTTCAGTTCATTATTGCTAGCGATAGTTAACTTAGCTATGAAACCTTGTTTTTTTAAAATCAAAAAGAGTTACTTTAATAGATCAATTTGTTCTCAAGAATAAAAAAAAAAAAAATACCATAAATAAATGAATAAAACAACTTTTTCATAAGCGTATAGATACATAGATAACATTATTAAGAAACATGAAATTTACACAAATAGTTTTATAATTTTGGAAAAATACAAACGATGTATTTAACAATCACGAATTGCACTGATTACCCATTTATTATAAGTGATAACTAATGATAAAATAATTGAAAAACTAGGTTTAACTAGTTTAACTGATTTTTTTGTGCATGGAACAGTAAATAAAAAATTCATATTAAAAAAAAAATTGTTTGAAAATTTGTGTCAGACTGAAAGTTAAATTTAGAAGGATGCATATTAAGTTAAATGCTTTTTTCAGTAGACTAAAAGATTTTATTTTATTCACCATACTGATAAAAAAATATATATAAAAATTTAAAAACCTGGACAAAATAATAATTTTTTTTAAATTAATCTTTGGTAACCATCTTGATGTATGTACTTTATTTTAATTTCTTTGAAATTTTTATTAGGTAACCATCGTGTTGAATTTAAAAAATGATCGACACAAAACAACTAATTCGTATAGATCAATTCAATTTTTTAAATAGATATCTAAATATCTAATGACAAAAATACATAATTTCAATATCGTTGGGATTACTCGCCATATAAGTATACATAATTTTAATGTTGTCTCGCCCATTGTTATTTAAAACGAAGTTGTACATATACTTAAATTAATAGAAGATGAAGTAAAATAAAACTTTTCAGTAAACTTGTGAAAGTATGAACAAACTGCATGGTGTAACTTAACTCCACTTATTGATGAAGTGACAATATTTATCAACAAGTTAGGTGTTTATAACCCTCTTATTACATGTTGTATACTTAACAACCTATACACAATAATAGGAAGAATTAGTTTTTTAAAATTAACAGTGAATGGTTAGTAATTCGTTTTTAATCTTGGTTCCCAACATTAGTCGTTTTCTCTTTATCTAATGAATAGCATAAATATTTTATTCATCAAGGTGTGGCATTACTATCTCAACTGTTGTTCTTATGAAAATGATTTTTAAGAATAAAACATTGATTTGATTACTTACACACATTTGGTTAAATAGAAGCAATGTTTTGAAATAGATTTATACGATTGGAATTATAATTTGGAAGCTATCAGATCAAATCTGGATAAATTGGTGTGCCAAAAAACCGTAATTGTTTTAATTCAATAAAATAAAATACAAAAAAAAAGTTGGACAGTAATTATTATTATTGTAGGAAAAGTAAATTAAAGGTAATGAAGCAGATTTGGCTCTAGCGGCAAAGCATCATCTCCATTTGACCAAAATAGTTAACAGTAACGGTTATTTAGTTATCATAACAACTTATTTTAATTACTTGAATATAATTTCACTATTTATTGATCTGTGAAATATACAGGTATTTGAAAAAATCTAAGGAAATTACTTCACCTTACTAAAGTGTCCTTTAAGATTCAATTAATTAAAAATAAATAAATGATGATCAAAATGATTTAAGTGTTTTTTGAATCAATTCGTTCTGTGAAATTTTACGATTCAACATTCTTTTTTGGCTTCAACATTCCTCCGAGCCTAAGGAAAGTAAAAGCTTTGACGACAACACTACTAGTTAGTTATACACATATTGTTGCAGTTTATGTCATAGTTCAAACCATAATACAAATCGTTAGTGAAAGCTGATGATGTCAAAATATTGTTTAACGCTGTTTTAATTATCAGACATTATTAATGTCCTTATAATCTGGTTTCATAATAAAATTAAATGTACTTTTTAAATTCTCTTTTCTTTTTTAGTTGAGTAAACATTTGAAACATATGTAAAAGAAAATCCGTTGTAAGTAGTTTTTTTTCTTGTAGTATCATTATTTAAGTTTTATTTTTGAAACAGCATTGTGTTACTTTTACCAAGTAGAAATATTGTGATTAAAGAAAGTCAGATTCAAAAGGCAGTATTGTTTTGATAAGAACAATCTTAACAAAATGTCAAAATTATAAGCATTTAGTGATTGTTAAAATATTTTATAATAAATAATAATCATTTTTGATTGCTAATCTTTCTGAACTTTAGTAAAGAATGAAAACAAAAGAAATGGAACATACTAATATGAAATAAATGAGACAGATATATTATCTTTTTTAATGACGAAAGTATTGTTTTGTACTGCAAAAATACATGAATTGTTTAGAGTGTAAAGTGACGATATTTATCAGTAGATAACGTATTTAAACTATACAATATATAAAATTATTATTTAAAATTCGTGATAAATTTTTATATTCAAGTATACTTTAAATATAGCTGTCTGTGATTATTTTTCTTTATATACCAAGACTACATTTTCTTTTATCCCTCGATAAAAGAATCTGTAATCTATTTATCCATCTATGGATAAACAAACTACAAATTTATGTAGATTCTTTAAATATATTTGGGTTAAAACGAACAGAATTTAAAAACGCCACACAATTTAATTAAATACGGTAATTTTTTTATTGCTAGAAAATTATGCAATGAAATATCCAATATGAGAACACAATGACAAGGATTTAGTTTTCAGGATATACCTACTTATAAACATCATTTTTCCGTATATCAGTCTTGTCAAATTAATATCGATAACGATAATAGCTTTCACTGATATTTCTGTTGGATTTTTATAATGTTATAATTATAATCCAAGAGCTTTTCTGTTACTGCCAACGTTAAAAGTAAATAAATAAATATTTTATTTGTGGTCACGGTTTTACAGTACAATATATGCAATATGCAATAACATGTAATGTACATATTTTTTCATGAATAAAGGAAAATTGACAATAATTTTTGGTCTTTCCTTTCATGTTTCAGGAATTTTCGCTTATTTGAATTTTCTTACTCCTAAAAAAAGGAGTGAAATTTTGAAGACTCTTGTTAATGGATTGAAGCGATTAGAATACAGAGGATATGATTCGGCTGGTAATTTTTTTCATAAATCTGAAATATTGATGTAATTATTATGATTACACTTATTTTTAGGTGTCGCAATTGATTCGGCAAATTCCAAAGACATGGCTCTCATTAAAAAAACTGGAAAAGTTGTATTGTTGGAAGAGGAAATTCAGAATAGTAACTACTATACTTACTAGAGTTTCTTGAAATTAATAATCAATTTGTTAATCAGGAATTAATGAACTTGATATGGATAGAGTCGAAGACATCCATTGTGGCATTGCTCACACTCGGTGGGCTACTCACGGTGTTCCCAGTGAGCTAAATTCCCATCCACAGCGTTCCGATAACCAACATGGTTTCGTTGTGGTACATAATGGCATTATTACCAATTACAAAGAAGTTAAAGTGTTCCTTGAGAATAAAGGATACAAATTTGAAAGTGAAACAGATACGGAAATTATTGCCAAATTAATCCATCGTTTCTATGAACAACATCCCAACTATTCATTTAGAGAACTTGTGGAAAACGTCGTTCAGCAATTGGTAGTTATTATGTTATTAATATGCCGAGTTACTGATTAACTTATTTTTGTTTTTTAGGAAGGGGCCTTTGCCCTCTGTTTTAAGTCAAAACATTTTCCCGGGGAATGTGTAGCCACTCGTCGTGGTTCACCGCTTTTGGTTGGTATTAAAACAAAAACAAGACTGGCTACAGACCATGTTCCAATTTTGTATGGAAAGGGTAAGTTTAAGCTAAAATAATGAAGTATGTAATAAAAATCGCATGTATAGGTACACATGTAGAAACTTTCATTTCCATTTTTAAGAGGTTTGTGGTGTAATTTTTGGTACATGGGATAATAGGTAATCTTATTTATACAAGTTTGCAGTGAGTTTTTTTTAATTTTGATTTCTAAATACGTAGTTTTCAATTTATGTACATATTTTAATGAATTTTGCTTTTTAATTAAATTATTTAAATTTTGATCTTAAAATCTCTGCAAATAATTGTGTGCCACAGGTACTTCTGTTGAAGCGTATAAAACATTGATTAAAGTATAAAATGTTAATGAAATATCCTATTTTCAACGTCAACATAGTTTCAAGTCTGGTTTAAAAAAAAGTTGATATGATTATAGTTCACATTATTTGCAGACCTTTAAGTTGGGTATTAAACTGCATAATAATAAAATAACATACATCTGATAAATTATAGCGCTTGGAATTGCTGCAGTGATTTCCGCTAGGCTTTGTAAATTGCAAAAATTTCAAAAGTTTTTGTAAATATGTATATTTAATTTTGAATTTAGTTAGAAAAATGATTAACACAAGGAAAATTCTACTTCATTTTAATTATTTATTTGTGAACAAAATTTGATGTTTTTGGAATTATTACTTCCAGTTTCTACAATAAAATAATTGATTAGAGTGATACAATCTCAAATAATTATAAAGTGTAAATATCATAAAGCTCACTCCACATTAGCGTTTAATAAAGGGAAGTTGAAGGTAAACAAACAGAAATACAAGCACACAATACCCATACATGCCTTTACTAATTTTATCCATACACAACTAACATTATCAACTAAAACAGTTAACTTTGTTATTACTAATCTGGTTTTGTGTGGATTTTTATTTAGTGTTATTTGTTTTTTTTTTTTAACAATTTATTAATTTTGTTATTTGCCCACTTTTTGTTTCTTCCTATGGACGTTGGCTTGACACTATAGATGATGAACCTCAAACGCCTACAGGTATATGAAATTATCCTTTATTAACTTGCTTTTATAGGTCTTACTCAGGGCTCGTTTTTAATGTAAATATACATATACGCCTATCTGAGGATATTAGAAAAACGAGTATAAATTGAAAGATC
Organism: Asbolus verrucosus; assembly: GCA_004193795.1. Classification (NCBI taxonomy): domain Eukaryota; kingdom Metazoa; phylum Arthropoda; class Insecta; order Coleoptera; family Tenebrionidae; genus Asbolus; species Asbolus verrucosus. The sequence goes on along the minus strand of QDEB01089702.1, from coordinate 7,414 downwards.
AGCAAAAAACGTGTCAATATCTTCAAAAGGAATACAAAAAGTTAGACTGAAGAGAACATAAACATATATTTTTCTAAACACTGCACTAATTATATCAACACCAAAATAAGCTGAACATAAATAAAATAAGAGTAATTGTTCTTATGATTTTGTGTTATTTATTAACAGTGATAGTGGGAGATTATACTAACACCATTATTTTTTATGAAATTTTTATGAGGTTTACGTAAAACCACATTGGTGCACATAGGTTAAGCAATTTATGTTATTATATTAGTATTTGCATTTTTTTATTGGTACTAAAAATCATATTAGCCATTCTAAAAATCATTTTAGACAGATAACAACCAATTTGCTGTTGAACGTTCCTTTGGTATTCCAATAATTTGTAAGTAGAATTACCATATGCATGCTGTAAAAACTGAAAAGTATTTAATACAGTAGATAGTGTGGTGTGAATTATGGTGGAGATATTGAATTCGATAATTCATTGCAGATCTTTCTATATATAGATATGTATACAGTTACTGCATTAATAAGTTTTAAGATATTGGTATTTTGTCAACTAATCCAAATTCCTTAAAATTAATATCTTGTGTTCTATCTAATACTTACTGGGACTAGTGGTTTGTACTTTTAGATGTTAAATATTGACATTTTTCTTTATGAAGTAACAAGACCTGAGTATCTTTTTAATTTAGTTTGTTTTAGTTTGTTGTTTTTGTTTAGTTTGAAATATTGTTTGTTTTGAAATAGTTAATGAAAACTTAAAAATACCAAAATGTATATATATATATATATTTTTAAAATGTTTCAAAGTTTTACTGGAGCTTAGATGCGAAATTATAAATAAAAAATACTGAAGTATAGCCACCTGTTTTGAAAAGTTGCAACTTTTTTTAACAACTTGTACTTTGTAAAGGAATTGAATAATGTAAGTAGGTATAAATATATCTTTTAAATTGTTAATTTTACAGTAACATTTTCAGCTTCTCTTATTTCTCTCTGATAGTAATATATAATAACATACGTTTTGGGTTTTTATGTTTTTAGAGACGTATTTTGATTTTTGTTTTCATTTTTTAATGTTTGTTTTTCTTCTTGTTTTAATTTTGGGGTCCAAGCAGACGCTGAAACCAATCATTCAGGTAGTACCTTTGTTGTGTTGTTTTTATTCCCACTAATTTTAAAGGCTTTTGGCTTGTTTCAAATAATGTTAAGAAATGCTTTGGTGCATTATGGTAAATTTTACATAAAATTCTAACGGTAAGTAATTATTTTTGCATTAACGATTTTTGTTTTTTTTTGTTTTTTGTTTTTTTTTTGTATCATAACATGTCTTTCTAAGGTGGTGGTGCGACGCAAAATTATGAAAATTATGAATTTATTGATAAAACCTTCTATAACAATTCTTGAGTTAAATACAAGTAAGTTATAGAAGCGAAAAATAGATATAACTACTGACAAGTAATTAATACATTTTCTTTTTTAAATTAAATGCATGATACTTTGAAAAATCTTTCATTGCTTGTAATTTTAAGAATATTGTGTGTTGACGAATTTTTATAGAACATCGACCACATGGGCGTGCAGATTACCCGGTACTACCCAGGTCAGAATCAACTTCAGAATTTGAACCTTTGGAAGATAAACAAGTTGAATATTTTTTTGCGTCTGACGCATCAGCGATTATTGAACACACAAATAGAGTTATTTATTTTGAAGTAAGAAATAGTTTGATTAAATGAAATTTATATTAAGTGTATGTTAATGACAGGACGATGACGTAGCTGCGGTTAAGAACGGCGCATTAAGTATCCACAGACTGAAACGCCTTGGCGATGATCCCCATTCTCGAGAAATCACCACTCTCAAAATGGAATTACAGCAAATTATGAAAGGCAATTACGATTACTTCATGCAAAAAGAAATTTTTGAACAACCCGAGTCTGTGGTTAACACGATGAGAGGTCGTGTTAATTTTGAAACAAAGGTAGATATAGTAATTTCCTTCAATTATGACTAAATTGAAAAAATCAACTTGCAAAACTAAAATGGGCTTTAATTATTAAATTAATTTAAATGTACCATAAATAAACATTGCAAATTCAATTTTAATGAATATATTACTAATTAGATTGAATGAAATAGTATAAACTTAATAGTAAGAGACGAAAAATTCACATTTATGATAATTGTAGATTTCAGTTTCATTTTTTTTCCTATTGGAACCGCAAATTTGCAAATAAAGTATTGGATATTTGTGGTTATCGAAAGTAGGTTTCAATTTTATTTTCTTTAAAATTTAGAAATAGCTTACTAAGCATCGACATTTTTCTAGGCTGTTACTTTAGGAGGCATTAAAGATTATATCCCAGAGATCAAACGTTGCAGAAGATTGATGTTAATTGGATGTGGCACGAGTTACCATAGCGCCATTGCCACCCGTCAGTTGCTGGAAGAATTAACCGAGTTACCTGTAATGGTAGAGCTCGCTAGTGACTTTTTAGATCGTACAACACCCGTTTTCAGAGACGACGTTTGTTTCTTTATTTCCCAATCAGGTAAACATTTTTAACGAATTGCTTATGTGGCTTAAACTTGCGTATTTGGCGAATGAATTAAGGATCAATAAAATGGCTATGCAAACTTCTGCTGCGTGATTAAAATACATAATAATCGAATTTAAAAATTAAATTTTAATAATAGGAGAGACTGCCGATACTTTGATGGCGCTTCGTTATTGCAAACAGAGAGGAGCTTTGATTGTTGGCATTACCAATACTGTAGGAAGTTCAATTTGTAGAGAATCGCACTGTGGTGTTCACATTAATGCAGGACCAGAGATTGGTGTGGCCTCGACAAAAGCTTACACGAGTCAGTTTATTTCTCTTGTAATGTTTGCATTGGTCATGAGTGAAGATAGACTATCTTTAGCCACGAGGAGACAAGAGGTTTTTATTTCTGACACTAAAATTACCGGGATTTTTACATAAGTAATTACAGATTATTGAAGGACTAAAGAACTTACAACAACAAATCCGTGCTGTGCTCCAGCTAGATGAACAAGTTAAAACACTTGCTCAAGATCTTTACAACAAAAAATCGTTGCTTATTATGGGTAGAGGCTTTAACTTTGCCACTTGTTTGGAAGGTGCTTTGGTAAGTACGTTGAATTATTTTGGTCATTATGGCGCTATATAGTTGACTAAATAACAATTCTATAATTTAGACTGAAATCAAAACGAACATGAGTAAACTGTTTGTTGCATCGTCATAATGAAAATACTCATATTCGTATTTTTTATATTTTAATCAATTAAAATTCTTTTTATAGAAAGTAAAAGAACTGACCTATATGCACAGTGAAGGTATTATGGCCGGCGAACTTAAGCACGGTCCTCTTGCGTTAATTGATGAAGACATGCCAGTCATGATGATTATTATGCGTGATCCTGTGTACAGCAAGTGCATGAATGCATTGCAGCAAGTAATTATAGTATAAATGTTTAAACACATGTTTTGAAAATTATTTTTGTGGACAGGTAACCGCCCGTCAGGGAAGACCCGTTTTGATATGCGAAGAAAATGATGCAGAAACAATTGGATTTGGTCATAAATGCTTGGAAATACCCAGAACTGTTGACTGCTTACAGGGTATTTTGACTGTTATTCCTATGCAACTTCTCAGTTTTCATATTGCCGTGTTGAGGGGATGCAACGTTGATTGTCCACGAAATCTGGCTAAAAGTGTTACTGTTGAATAAAAAATTAAGTGGTTGTTTTTCCTTATATTATTTTAAATCTGACCATTGTACAGACTGCTGACAATCAGTTCAACAGATCCTCATTCAATATTAGAAAAAATGCATTTATATTATTCAACTGGTAAAAGGTGTTGTATTTGTCAGCTATCTAATACATGAAATTATTTATTTGTATGTACATATATATTATACGAATGAAACAATTGCATTTGTAACACAATTTTTAAAAAACAGACAAATTTGGTTTTTGTCAATGTTTTAAAATTTATTTCATTTAATATGTTTTTATATAAATATTTTGTATAAATTCTTAAATATGTACAGCTAGGATTTTTCGCAAAAATGTTTTGGTTCACTATCATTTAAAAGCAATAATAGTCTTCAGCTTAATTTTAATATACCTAATGATGTTTGGAAAATCAATAAAACTTATTCGGTATAGATTTTAGAAAATGTCGCGTGAAAGGTAGATCACTAGTGTGTACTTTCTATAACGAATATCGGATAGTGTTTTTTTAACCCATTATGTTTATTAAAATAATTTTAATTTCTGTTCGTGATTAGGCATAACCTAACTTAAAAAACATTTTTTAAAAATCGATTCCTCTTTTCCTTCCCTCTTTAATACGGTGTAAAAAATTTTAAAAATGTACGTTCGTCTAAAGTTTAAATAAGCAAACAGTAATTGATTAAAATACACGATTCCCATTCGTTCATACTGTTGTTCACAAAACTGCCACTGTCCTTACAACAATACATGTCAATCTAAAAAATGTGACATCCACCTCAGTCTTGAGAGAGAAAATTATATTCGAAAACCAATTACGTACAAAATGACAATTAAGTGTGACCTTTACATTTAAAAAATCGACTGCTACTAATTTTAAACATTTTAATTGCGGTGGGGTATATTTATTGTGAAAAACTGAAGCGTAATACCTACTTTGTTAAGTTATTGTTTGACTTTTTTAAATTGCATAAAAATTGTTTAAAATTATTTTTATAAATTACTGTGTAATACAAAAGATGGGTCTCATTTTTTATTTATTTTCTGTGATTTCCAATTTTTTCGGAGTTACCGTATATTATTACATTTATACTAATTATTTGGTATAAATAATACAAAATAATACATGAATTAAATTTTAATTGTATCTAAGTCCATAGGTTGTAGATATTATTTTTTAAAAATAGATATGTTATATAATATGTACAATATGTCACATTTTGTTGTAATGACTTTGTATTTTGTGTATTTTTTTAAATACTTTTACTATCGCCTTGAAATAAATATAAATTGTTCCTAATTTGTTTGTAATAGTTTTTAATCTTTAAAATTGAATACACATATTTTCACCATTTTCATCTGTTATTTAATTTATAGATGTACCTACCGATGTTTTGCCCTTTCTTTCTTTAATAATTAACTGAAGAACGCATCATGGTAAAAGTATTATACCAATCTGTAAAGCGAATTAAAGAATGGAGTGTTTTTTTGTTCTCCTAAGAGGTATTGTTAAAAGTTACACAATTTGAAAATATTACTACATTATTAAGTATATTTATAAATTTATAGATTTTAATATGGACAAAAAAAAGTTGTTTTAAAATTATTCAGTGCATTTATAAAATTTAGAGCATTTTTTTAATATGATGATTTTTTACATACACTTTATGATTTTTTTTCTTTTAATACGTTTTATGAAGTGGACGCCCCTTCAGGTCTATTTTTCCTATTTGAAATAATTAGTGGTTTGAAGTAAGCTTTGCTTTGCCTTTGTTATTAAAAAAAAATAGGATTTTCCGTTTCTGCTTAATTTTATTTATCACTGGATGAAAATTCCTAGTTAATCTTGGTGACGACAGCTATGATTAAAAATCGTATCTCCAAGAGCTTAAGAGTTCGTTGTAAATATAATTGGTAGGTGTTGTGTTTATAAAATATTTTTGAAATACATATTGAAGGTAAAGTCAGCTATTGACTGGGACGTGTGAAAATCAGTGATAGGTCAGATGAAAATTGATCGTCAATTTAAAACAAAAATGTGATTACGTGAAATGATAAGCACTTTTTTTTTATTTTTCAAAAATTACTAAATTTGCATAAATATGCAAAAATCACTGAAATTATATTTATTTTTATAGATGCTAATATTTTAAATAAAAAAATCCTGGAAGTACTGATCTTTGAAGTCATAGGATTTTTGAAATTTATATCAATGAAATCGGCAGATGAAGTCTCTATTTAGTACATGTGAATGCATCAATTCAACAAATGTTTTCGTTCGAACGTTGGAGGAATTCCTTTGACTCAGGTCAAGAATACCGATCAAACGCGAACGTTGGACGCTCGACATTGGTCGCTCGTAAGTTTGGAGGTCGGCCACACGATGCGATGAACCATCAAACCTCCAACGTTGGAGGATGTTCGTGGCATCGTGTAGCACATTCGTAGTATAGCACATTTATTTTCATGTGAAGAAACAAGAGATTACGTAAAATTTTGACTTTTAATTTAAATTTAACTTTTAAAGTATATCACATCTCTATATTTCTCAGTCTATGTACCAAGTTTCATAGAAATCTACCTAAAGGATCAAATATTATATTTTTTGAGCTTTCATCTTGACTCTCAAGGTCATATTTTACAGTGTAGAGAATCTTATTACTCCTAAGTTTATTTACCAAGTTTATACCAAGTTTTATCGAAATCGGTTGAGCCAAACATTATGATTTTTGACATTTTTTTTCAAATTTACGTCTCGATTGACACAGTTTGATCGAAATCAGTCTTAAATGTTTTAAGTGATACTATCTTTTCGACTTAACCAACTTATATTTTCGATTAGATCAATTGAACGTTACTTAGATGAATTTGATTCGTGTCAGATCAGGTCAGATCAGTTCGCATCAATTCGGGTTAGTTCGGGTCGGGTCAAGTTAGCTCGGGTCAGATCAGATTATATTAGTTTCGGTCAGTTCAAGTAAGTCAGGTTAGTTTCGGTTAGGTCATGAAAGATTATATTAAATTCGAAAATTATGGATTTTTTTGCACTATAAATTTTAGTTTTAGCGCACGAGCATTAGCGAGGAGCGCTGTTGATCTTGTCCATTTCGAAATTTTGTGTACGGATTCTTTGTCAAATTCGTAGATCTAAATTCGTTAATGGGAAATATAGCTCAAAGGTTTGTGGGGGGCGCACAGCCTCTCTTTCATTACTAATTAAGATAACACGATAAAATTTTGTCCGTTTGTTACAAACATCGAATGGAGGCACATAAAAGAAAAAATATCAAAATCCGTTATTTAGCGCCTGGGTTATTAGCTTTCAAAACTTTATGAAGTGCCGCCATCTGTGAGACACTAGCGGAATTTAAGGCTGTCTAATTCTAGCGAATATTTCTAATGTGCCCCTTGCATTTTACTATTTCAGCAACCAACAAAAAATACACGACCCTCTCTGTGTTTTTACCTGCTCACCGGCCCTGGATACCTGTTGTTAAAGCATTTACTTATCATAGAACGTCAATGTTTTAAATTTAAGTTATTATGTAAATTCATAAATTAATTTTCCAATTCAGGCCTCACTTGCTATCAAGTTACAGTTTACGAATTAAATTTAATTGACTTTAATTTTAATCTTCCA
>QDEB01089686.1:535-13451 GCA_004193795.1 Asbolus verrucosus | reverse complement strand
ATATATATATTAAAACCATATTCCCATTATTAATACATTTACTCGTAAATAAAATATTATCAATTTACAAATATTTACACTTTTTAATATTACGAAGTTCTTTGATAAAATCGAGAATTGAAGGGAGCCATTATAGGTGTCAAAAAGGAAAGAGATAAACTTGATAAAAATTTATTTACAAATTTATCACTTAAGTACATTTTACTTACAATACATAGAAACGCTTAAATAAGGTACAGCATATACTTGAAAGAGAAATGGCTATAAACATCTTGATAAATAACTTAAAAATAGCGGCTTCAATTCAAGATTTTAAGATCCGAGGAAGAAGCTGATTTTGCGAGAACAATATTGCACTTCTACATCGACTAACAATGGCACAAACTTATCCAAAAACAAAATCATACTTACTAAAAAGCGAATAAAATACTCGTATCACAAAAAGGGTGCCTCTTCCTCGAACCGCCCAAAATCCGGTTCACTTACCGAAAAGGCCGCGCTTTTTGCTTTTGCTTTTATTTTGCATGATCCTCTGGATCTCGCTGGCGTCGGAGCCGCTTTCGGTATCGGAAATTTGCGGATGTCGAACGGATTTCTTCGATGGGGGTGGGGGAGGAAGTGGGCGATTCTCGTAATTAATCGAAATTTTGTCGTTCGTTTCGAAACCGTAACGCGAATCGGCATATCGTTTACCAATATCGTTGGCACTAGCTGTCAGACGCGAACCGCGAACGAAATTTTCAGGCTGAGGTGGCTGGGTGTAGGGTTGTCGAGGTACCATTTTGGGATCTTGAAGCCGACCCATCACTACGCCAGTCTGGGGGGAATCGTGGATCTGGCCGTAGAAATCGCAGAATCTATTCCTTACACTTACATGCTTTTGACCATAATTTGAATCAGTTATGCTTTGTCTAGAAGAATATACAGGGTTGCGTTGTAGCGACAGCTGGGAGTTGCTTGGATACTGCTGGAAATTTGGATTACGTCCGTAATCATTCATTACTTCCCTTGGCGGTACGTTTGGTACAGGTCTGCGAACGAATTGGCTGCGAGTGACGTAAATGTCTTGCTGGGATCTTGGTATCGAGTCCATGGATAATCTTCGTGGACCGATCTGAGGGGGTGGCTGACCGTAATTCATTTGTTGTCTCCTCATATCGTAAGCCTGCTGAGCTCTAAACTGCTCTAGAATCCTGTTGCTATAAACCGGTTCGTTTTGGACGTTGTATCTTGTACCGTAAATTGGTTCTGGTGGAGGATTTTGGATGAAAACTTCATCCTCCAGTTCGTTATTCATTTTTTCCAACCTTCTCTGAGGAGGACTTTGTGTGAACCCATTTCTGGTAGGCCACACTTGTTGGAGAGCTTGAGAATTGGAGAAACTCACCCTTTTATTGTATGGTTGCGTGTCATAAATTTCCTGTTTCGTCAAGCTTCCTCTTCTGAAGATAGGTCTTTGTAAACTATCGACTGATCTCCTCTCAGGATTGTTTCTGGCGAAATTTTGATCGTAGACCAACTGTCTGTTGACTTGACCATTAAGAATCAAAGTTCGCTCCTCAGGAATCGGTTGCTGAGGCGGTACCCTAGAATAATCAACGTAATTTAGTACCCTTCCGTCTCTTGGTAGACTTGAGCTTCGCCTCCCAGTCTTGTGGGAGGAAGGGGACAAGCTTCGTGAGCGTCTCACTCTTGCTGAATCGTCATAATAATCATTCATCGCATTATACAATTTGGAATCTTCCTCCTCTTTCAATTTCTTTAATTCTTTCCAGTAATACTCCTCAACGCTCCTCCTTATATCGGGTTTCTGAGGTGACAATTTTAGCGCTGCCGACATTCTAAGATCTACAGGTGTCGAGGCTCTGAAATTTAGTACGTTGGAATACGTTCTATTTTCCAAAGGCGTTTGTGCTCTTCTTGGGGCGTGAACGAGTGCGTTCGTAACGATTTTATCGGGTTGGTTCTGACTGACGGGACTTGGTTTTTTTGGTAATAGTTTCGGAGAAACTGGAGGTTTAACCGTGATGACTTCTTCCCCTTTTTCTGCAGGTTTGGAAACCGTACGTTTCGGCGGAGTTGGTGACCTCGTGTTCTTCAGCAATTCCGTCGCTATAATTTTTTCTGTACTGACTTTGTTGGTGGGTATCGGCGACTTAACTCTTGGTTGGAGGTCGTAGATTTCGCGATTTGGTGGTAGTTTCAACTTCGTACTTTCTAAAGACGGGGATTTTGGCGATTGTAAAGGTGGTCGTAAATTAATCGGCTTGATTTCACCATTCCGCGAAGCTGCGTACTCCAAACTGTCAAAAACTGTGCCGTAAGTGTCGTCTCTATTCGGAGAAAAATTCGCTTTATCCGGATAGTCTTTGCCGTTGCTTTTATTCAAATTTCTTTCGATTGTTCGCGGGCTGGTTTTTTCGTTTTGATACGGATTCGGCAGGGACCGTTCCGAACTGATTGGTATCGAAGCCTTTGGTTTAACCAGTTTGAAATTTTGGTACGTTTCTTGCGCACGCGGTGGGGTGTCACGAGCCACCACACCATTTGGTTTTTCTGATTCTGTGCTCGCTGAAGAACTCGTGTCGATATATCTGTTAACAGGAGCGCTAATGTAGTCGCTAATTGACGGTTTCTTTACAGCATTGTCCATAGGGAGATAATCTTGAACTTTATCCTCGCCGAAACTATGCCGAATTTGATTGAAACGGTTCACGTGTAGTTCAGCATATTTTTGTTCCAATTCTTTCACTTTTTCTTCATGGACTTCTTGCTCCTTCAAAATCTGATCGTTGTAGGTATTTACAGGAGTGTGATGATCTGGCACTGGAACTGTTTGTCTCTGTGGTGATTGTCGATTGAAATTCGATTCGTTTCGTATATTATCATTGTACACCATACTATCGCCATATTTCAATTTATTCTTGTCTTCCTCTTTCTTCTTCTTGTCTTTGCCGAACAAACCACCCATGAACAATTTCTTAAAGCTGTTGGCACGTTTTCGCTCTTTCGGCTTACCATCCATGGTGAAACTGGATAATTCTTTAGCTATTTTATCAATACTTTCTTCAGAAGCTGATTGGCGAAGGATAATACTAATTTCTTCAGCATCACTGGATTCAGAATTCTTCTTAACTAAGTTGGAATTTTCATCTTTGGGTACGCTTTTTCTTATGGCCGGCTTGGGTTTAATTAATGGAGGCGCTAATTTGGCGGTTTTGGGATAACCGAAACTTGCCGGCGTAAATTTCGTTTCTTCCTCGCTCGATTCTTTTTCGATCGGTTTTTTCGGTTCTTTCCGCTTAACAATGACTGGTTTCGGCAGAATTTCTGGCTTTACAGCTGGCTTATCAGTTGCGGTAGTCTGGTTTTTTTCTTCACTTTGACTTTGTTCTTTCGGTTCTGAACTCTGTCTAACCAGATTTTCGAATCGTCCTTTTAAGTTGTCAACACTGTGACGTTTAGTTCCTGCACTTAACGATCGATGCAACTTGGCGTAAGCAGATCTGTTAATGCAACTTCTCCTATTGCTACTGTCTCGTAATATTATGTTGTCATTGTCCTCCCTGTATATTCTTTGTATAGTTGTTACTGCTCTGCTTTCTTTCACTTCGATGGGTTTTTCGTCGTTTGCTTCATTTCCTTGAAGTGTCACGGTGATCGACGACGTCATCTCGAATTATCGATTGGATAGTTGAGAGAAACTCCTGCAAACAAAAGTGGAATTAGTTACAGCCAGTATTACGAAATTAATATTATACTTGTTAGTTATTTATATTTTCAACGAAGCTCTGAGCTTGGAACGTTTCAGATTGTGAGAAGGGCGATTTAAAAAAACCGTTAACAAAATGCAATATAGCCATATATTATCTGTTATTTGCATTTACTATCTTATCACAATTTTATCTCATTTGTTCGACAAAAATACACCTCGGTTACAGATTGAACGCCGGTGATGTGACTGATAAGATTGAATAACACCTTTAGTTCGTAGATTTTAAAGTTATAAAGATTAAAAAAATCGCCTGTTTTGATCGCTTATTTTTTAATGTTCTTTAATCTTTATCGCAGATATAGAAAGTGGCAAAATTCTGTTTATTTTTTTTGAGAAAAATATATTGATAACTCAAATGTAAATAATATCAGACAAATTTATATAAGCGGCCTTTTTTAATCTGAGGTCAATTCATTGCGCAATTGTGCGGCACATTAATTGCAAAATATTTGTCTGCAAACACATTTTTTTCTGTTTTAATGTTTTATCTTTGTTTTCATGGAAGTTATTATAGGTTGGGTTTCTAATCTCATCCTGTATGCACTAGAATTTTTTAAATGCACCCACTTATGTTTAACGAGTAAATTCAAATGATCTCAGACGTCTGGTGACAAGGAAAGGTGGAAATCTTTAGAGGAACTTTGATAAAAATTATCACAAGAAAAAAAATAGGCAATTATTGTTTTATCAGCGATGAACCAATTTAACAAGTGGGTCTATCAAAAAAAGAATAACAACAATTTCATTTCAGCCGATTTCTTGGAGTAAAAATTGCCAGAATTGTTAACCCAAGTTCTAAAATACGCCGAAGAAGCCGTTTCCTGCAGCAAACGTTAACGGAGGAGCAGGTACAGCGAAGTTCTCTCGAGTGGATGGAAATGGTCCGTGACGAGAATCTGGCCTGCACATTAATCAAAGGGAAAGCACAGAAACGATCCGAATTTCAACTCTATATTAAAATATCTCCGTCGAAATGTGCGGTGAACAATAAAAAACAGTTACCCAGTATGAAGAGCTTTAGAAGCAAACACCCGGTATAGCACCGTCCAGGGGTCCGTGTCGATGATGTCGGTTCGATGCGTACAGGTGCATAATTACAGATCCAATCGAATTTTTGCGTAATGTCGATCGGCGAGTTCGATCGTGACCAAAGGGCACTGAAAACCGGACGCCTACACCAGCAGATTTACAATAGAGCACACATTCTGCACACACATGCAGTTATTAGAAGAATTTCATGTTGACTGAAGACCGAGAGCAAATCGTCGTGAGTCACGCATACCTTTATAACTGCAGCTGCTGGAGGGCAACGAGATGAGAGTTAGTCGCCGCCGCCGTCAAAGACTTTTAAAATGAATGGCTTTGAAGTAGCACTAGGTAACACATTGCGCGACTGTCGACGTCGGACTGGTCGAGACAGCCTCTCTGGAGGCCCCACCGTCGTGATAAGCACCTGACCGTTTTATAATTGAACTCCTTATCATATACTCTCGCGGCCTACACCTATGCGATCTCACAATGTTTTGCAGACAGACACGGAGCGGTGACGCCGCAGGAGGTTGCAGTTTATTGGATCTTGTTAACCATCATCGACTTCCTTGTCGTATTGCAACTGTAATTATCATTTCTCAGGGCTTTGTGGTCGACTGTACGATCCTGCCGGAGACTGCTTCATCGACAAATTTCTATCTTCCATAGGCGCTGAGTACGTGGGGCGCTGACACTCCATCATCATAATTCCAAATTTAAAGCGTCCATTAAAGGTTTATTTTCGAACAATACGAAGAAAAATAAAGGCAATGACACGTAAACACAGACATATGGCTGGATTTTTTCAAGAACACGTGTCTTAGCACATTATACACGAAAATAAAAATATTGTTTTTTTATTGCAGTTTACACGAAATTAACGAGTTATTAATAGAGAAACGTGCACATATAAATCAACATTTCTCATGTCAATCACCAAAAACCACTCGAATTTAATTGAATTCTCTCTAATTCTACAGTCGGAACAAGCACGCCGTTGTAATTGTCCTAGAGGTCAACATAATTAAATTATTAAACAATTAAACATTGATAAAACTCGCATCAAGTGTTATCATAATGTCATTTTATTACGTTCTCGGAATAATTAACCGTGTGAACGCTTTGTGTGGCCGACCTTTTCGCTTCCATTTTTATTTACTCCTTTATTTGAATACATGGCGTTCCAAATAAATCGACTGAAAGACAACTTCTGTTCTTGCGGCAACGCCAGATGTAAATAAACTATTCGCTTGCCATTTATGGCGGTTTTAGGAACGATTGCACAAACTTCGAGTTGTTTATTCGTGATTTACAGCAGTTTGAAAAGAGGTGATTCTGGAATTCCAACAGTTTGGATTAAATAAGAGCCGACCGGACCAGAGTTTTCAAGGAGTGAGTTTGAAGAGGGTCGGTTTCTGGAGAAATTTAAAAGTCACTTGAGGAGAAAGCGTCTTCATTTCGCACAAACTTGCAACTCTTCGGACGTATTTCAGAATTATTGACTGAATGTTTCGCAAGCTTTCAGCAATCTAATAACAAGCTTTTACATTATTCATATGCCCTGAAACTTGGCAAACTTGCACCTTGTAAACAGTTTACAAATTCCTCAACCCTTGTATCAGTGTACACCGGCGATAAAATTAGCAGCAATGTGTCGCAAAGTTTCATAAAAGTTCTGACAGTGTTCGCTTTCGAGACAAAGAAGTTCTTGATGTAAAACTGGTTGCATAAGCAAACGCGAAATTTTCCATCTTTGGTTTCTGCGGCGAAAAAGGTGCAAAATGAAATAAAAGACGCAAAGCAACTGCCCTGAAAAATTAATTTACTTTCCACGGCGATAAATTCAGAACTTTGAACGCAACGGAGAATAAAATTAATTTGTTTGGCTCCGATCCCAATCAAAGCGAGCAATAAAACTGCTTTTCACTATTATCCAAAAAAAATCTCAAACATAAGAGTAGAGGGTTGCTTAAGCGTTTTAAGGTCGAACTTGCTCAACTAATCTGATTGCAGTACTATTTTTCCTTCTTTAATTATGTAAATAAAACCCAAAGGAAACGTAAACTAGTTTTACAAGTAGTGTTAACTGCATTTATTAAGTAAACCATTTATGGCAGCGTACTGTGTGTAATTGTAGATCTGATGTCCTGAAGCGCTTTTATAGTCAGTTAGGTGCAAATATTCTTCGGGTGAGTACGCGCCTTGGTCCTGGGGGCATAAAATTTATACAAGACTGTGCATAATGCATCCAGTGCTCGTGATCGCCATAAAAACTCCGCAACATAAAGCCGGAGGCTGCGATCTTCTTATTCGGCTTCATTACGCACCTCTGCATTAATTAGCCATGTTTGTTGCGGGGAAAATTTGAACTGAACTGACCCCGATTCGCCGTTCTGGGGCGTATTTGACGTCACATGTACCAAGCAGGGTTCATTGTCGTGCGACTGCAAGAAAAGCGAGTTCATTGAGGAGAGAAATAGGCGCTTGGAGACTATTGCCCGATGCAGCGGAGGCGGATTTATACCTTCGTTTTCTTCTTGTTTTGTCTCTCAGCTCACGACGTTGTGATCCGGGGGGACGAAATGGGTTTTCGTGAATTTAGACCGCGCGGCGGATGCGAATGCGGAAAGTCCCGCCAAAAATCCGCGTCGGGTGGCCACCGCAGACCGGTCATAAATTGTCTTATCTACGAGCCAAGACCTCGGATTAATGTCCGTTCGGCTGCACGCACCTCTGACTAATGAACTCCTCTTTCGCGATAAAAACCCGCGGAGATAGCTTAAAAGCTGAGTCAAACACGCAACGATTCCGTTATGAGTTGCATTTTCATATGTCACTGGCAGGAAATCCTCGCTGTGATGACGTCACATGGATGTTTTTCGCCCCATATGAGCGGCCATCTGGTGCTCCAGAAGACGGAAATCGGTTTTGTTCAGTTTTTTCACAGAGAGCCTCTTTTACCTGTTGACGGCGGTGGTGCGATTTTGGCACTTATACGTGCGATGATTTCGGCTGAGACTGCTTCACGGACAATTTTTTTTGACCCTCTTATTAAGTATGGCCGCTTCATATTTAATGTGCAAATATCTGAACTTTCACACCTTTACACTGACGAAGAGGGTTGAACAGGATTTTGTAATTAATTTTTAAATATATTAATTGGATGATTAATTTGTTCACTAACAAAACAAATAACAAGGGAAGATTTATTATTATTTCTTGGCAGGTAACCGAATCTACTCCTGTTGTCATGGTAGCTCTCAATTAGACAACAAAATTGTAAAGCTTTTGATATGAAAGGTGGTTTTTGAAAACATGTCTCCAATCACAGTGGCATTTGAATTTATGTTACATTTGAATTAGATTTATGACTTGTATTAATCAATTTTTTAAGCAAATAGATGCCAAACAGTAATTGAAAAAGTTATTTCTTTAATAGAAGGTAAAGTTTCTTTAGATTTTTAGTAATTCAAATTGAATATTTTGGATTTGTGTATTCTGTTGCGTTAGAAAATAATGAATAATGCAGATAAAACGTGGAAACTGCCATGTCAACTTTCGGCCATTTATCTCTTAAAATTTGGTTGTGATGTACCTCCGATATTTTAATTCTTGTAAATGTTGGCCTTTCATTAATATTAAATAAGAATTTCCAAATATTATGCACCAGGCAAGTCAATAATCGCATATCAATATTTTAAAATATTAACATAATGATCGTCCACGTCAAAGCGGCTACATTTTAGATACAATTTATAAATTCTTTTGGTATGGTTATACGAAGTTTATTTAAGGTGAGCACATAAACTTTACGCTTGCAGTAATAACACAAGTTGCTCTTTTAAAAGAGCGCACTTCGAGTTACATTTAACGTCTGCGAAGTCATCTATAAGCTCTAAATTCTTACAGAAAAGATAAGATTCAATAAACAGACACTTATAAATATATATAAACAACAAACTGGAACTGCTTCTGCTCTGACATATAAGAAAAACGAAGATCGGCGTGACGATATTCGTTCACACATGAAAACTGAAACACATTTTCAGACCCAGACTGTATATGCTTAACGCTGCTTTTTTTACTTGTTAATTACACACGTCACGTGTAAGTTTTTGGAATATTAGCTATCATATTTGTTCATTCCTCAACATTTCAACTGAAACTTGATATGGCAAAGTTAGTTATAGTAATTAATCATTTTACACGAAAATACTTTCTGAAATGTTTATTCGCAGCTTGACCTGCAATTGGAACACTCCTGGGCAAAACCAAAAGTGCAAAATAAATCACCTCAAGTTATACTTGAAGCAAATTACAGATTATTAATTTAATAAAAAAGCGCAAGGACATTATGCAATATACGGTACCCGTTTAAAAACATAAATATTTATTCTTTTAATCGTAGCTAATAATCAGAATTTGGCTGGTCTACGGTCGTTATCTTACGATATTTTTAATATATGAATATATGATTGAAAAATTAATGAAAACTTACATAATATCACAAATTTATAATTCGGAGTTTATTAAAATTAGATACTTACTGGAAATCAGTTTCTCTTGTGTAATCTCAAAAACGAATGCAGCAGAATGCGTGTTTTGTATATGCAGTAAAAAAAAAACTAACGATAAATTAAAATGTCGTAAGGCGAATTCGCTGTATACGTAATTTTTTATATAATTCTGACAGTAAAAAGAAAGTAAAAAAGGTAAGCAACACAATTTAATGGAAAAAAGAATGAGATAGACAATAAACATTATCATGCAACATAGTAACTGACCTTCACGAAGTGTAGTGCGACTATCTATTTTACTATAACTTTTCAAATGCAGACGGCAAACTGCGTCACTCTTACTAAATAGATCAAGTTTTAAAAATGAATCTAAATAAAAAAATAACAAAATCAAAGAAAAAAATAGCCGCTGAATTTGAAGAAAAACAATTCTGCAGCGTATATTTCGCAACATTTAATTAACAAATTCGTTTGTTTATATACGAAAAAAAAATACAGTTGGAAAAACCGTATTTGTTTAACTCTGGCATTTATTTATGATCATGCCCATATACGAAAACCATGACCGTATAAAACAAAGGCGAAGAAACAACAAACAATACAAAACAATGGAGCGGTGAATATTGTTTGAGATTAACTAGCAACATCGCAGGGAAATACTGGACGCTCCTGGTAGCATCACAGCGACCACATTATATTCCACCAGGGTGCATCTACGTGATCAAAAAAGCGATTTATACCCCCGTAATTGCCGCGGGGACCTTGCAGGTAAACAAAGAAAATGAGATGACACTGTAGTTAAACATCCATTACGCCTACAGATCACAGACAGCTCGAGGTGGGCGTATGGTATGATTTAAAGGCCGTGAGTGCAAGCGAGGGTGTAAATTCGCTTGACACCCAAAAAAAATTAAGGCGATCAACTGACAGTGTTCGCCGTGGCTCAGACAAAATAATACTTCTTTAAGCCTGACAAGTTTATGTGAATGTTATTGTGGACCCCCCGGTACATATTTTGGAGGAAAATTAAAAGACAATAAGAAAAGACGAGCTGAATAACTATCACTAATGAAGACGACTTCAAAAGCTGAAACAATAGAAATTATTTCAGGCACGTGGTTGCTTCCTCGTTTAGGGGTGGTCGCTTGTAACACCTGCTCGTACCAGTGTGGACGTGCCTCATTACTAAAATATAACAAGATATGACCGTAGTCACTCACTTTAGCAAGTTCGCAAGCTTTATTACGGTGTAGTAAGGAAGGAATCCATGGTTCTCCCAACTTTATCACTATTATCATAATTCCAGTTGGGGAGTTTATGACGTGCGATATTTGCGCGGAGACCTTTGTTGGTGTTAATAGTTTCATTACACAAGAGTTGATGATTCAGATCACAATAACCGCACCCCTGTCTGTCCTGCCAGACAGCAGAAGCGCAGGTAAAAATACTTTGTGGGCTAGCACGCTACTGGATAAGGGTCGTTTTCCAATATTTTTATGGTAGTCGTAAAGCTTCCACACCAGGCTAAAATTCTGACATAAACTGAGTATTTTTAGATTTAGAGCGACATATGCTAATGGCCGAAGGTGTAATGCATGGTATTTTTATGGTAATATTCCTTTTAAATGTTAAACAAATGACATCACTTTATTTTACATAATTCCATAAGCTAGACAAAAATGATAATAAACCTCCTCGAAGGATTTGTAATGACTTAATTTTGCATTAGAATGCTCCCGGACGAAAAAATAATTTTGTTCTACATGGCTGGCCAAGTCGTCCTATTGTTGCAACGATAATTTATCTTAAAAATGAAAATTGTGTAATGATAAGCGAAACGTGTTTTTTTCATAATGACGGTATTTGGGTCGAACAATAAGCGCTTATACAACAAAATACAACCATTGTGAATGGAAATACCCGAGAAATTTTAATTTACCGTTGGGTTGTTTTATTGTTATAGGGCAACTGAGTAAGATTAGATGCATTAGCGTTTTATGAAGCACTAATGAGTCGGATACATACGCACCAAATGGTGATAAATGGCTAAAACATGCAATTAACTCATCAGACGTTTCGAACTTGTTGCAACGAATCTCTGACATAACGAAGTAATTTTCGGCTGGCAAATTTCTGCGCATCGAATTCAAAGATAACCCATGAATTGACCTCGCATTCATTATCGCTCGTTGAAATGCATATAAATCATGTAATTGGTCCTAAACAAAAGTTTGGAAGAGTTCGAAGCGACCCCCGAAGAAATTTGATATTTAAAGCTGGAAGCGGGTGATAAATGTTTCAAAACAGACAAGCTGGAGGCTACATTAAAAAGGAAATGACGAAATTAATTACCTAAAGGAAATATAAATTAGAGCAGCACCCAACTTTAGCGTAAAATAGGGGGTGAAGGTGCAAAATGAATGATTACTATCAAATTATTTACCATGTTTGCAGGTTCCAGCAATGCTAATCCAACGCACTAAATTGCTTTCGCAAAAAAATATTACATGTAGAATGACAAACAGTATTTTCCGACCTTCGTCTGTCGGCAATTGCAAAAAATTTTAATGGCACCTTCAGGTCCTACACTAGCCCGACACTGCGATTATTTTTTTTGTTAGTTTCCTTCGTTAAATTGTTGATTTCTTGTAATGGTAAGGACAAGGAGAACGCGCGGTATGCACAGCTTCGGAACCGAGAGGTTGAGAACCAACTGAATCGCTATAGCAATGGGTACTCTCCATAAACCAGCCTCGGGGTTCTTTTGTACGGATTGTTGGTTTCGTTGGTCGATCTCTATGACACGAACAGCTGGGGATAGGTTTACTTGGCAATGACCTTGGAATACTCCACTAAAACGCTGCATTCGCACTGTTTATTATTGGAACTGTAATTATAAATTGTTTACTCACAACATTCTACATATCGCGATGGCGTGCCGGCGCAATTTCCATAAAGCCGAAATCATGTCGTGACCTCATCTTCTAGGAAAAAAAAACAATTACGTAACCATGCGTCTGCCAATCATCGACGAAAAGAAGCGTAAAAAATAAATTACTCAAAACAAACAAAGGCCTGTGAAACCGATCTCGATAAATAACCATTGTTAGAGAAACATTGCTCTCGTAACTGGACCCAAATGGACAATTCAGAATGTGTCGATTCAGTAAAATAAAACGCCTTGTAACACTTTCATTAAAAATGGTATTTCGCGCTGCGGAAGACGCATTGTTATGAAATCTCTGCAGCGAAGCAGCGGCGTACGATTCCAGAACTGCATGCACCTCAGACTGTTTATTTGTTCTAGTGAACACGCCAGAAACCATTACTACGCCACTGATGCCGTCTTTACGATCATGACCCGAAAATCAAACTCCAAACTTCAGTGACTCACAATTTAACTTTTTTAATTGGAAAATATTAAATATTATGTTTCAGTATAAGTTGGACTAATGAATGACGCATTCTTATTTACATGTTGCTGCAATGATAATTCAATATTTAAATGCGTTGTATCGTATCGCATGAATAATTACTGCAATTTAATAAATTTCGCAATTTTAACGCGTTGCCGCCATCTCTCGGTAATTAAAGA
>QDEB01089682.1:0-11294 GCA_004193795.1 Asbolus verrucosus | reverse complement strand
AATAAAGCAACAATTTCAAAAACGTCCAAATATATCAAAATTTTCATAGCCACCTAAATAATGCTGACAAACATCCAAAACAATGTAGTTTTTTGGAGCACTATTTCTTTATTTTAAAGTCATAATTTTTAGCGTAGTTGAAAGAAAAAGTAAACCATATCGTGTAAAAATTTCAAGTCCAAATCTTTAACTTAAAAATGTTAACATGGGGTAGAAAATTTAACATGGGAATCCCTATGGCCAGTGCTAAAAAAATGCACTGTATAATGATGTATAGGACGGTGTGACTGTGTGAAATGCAAATATATATCGGTTGTCGATTTGAGGACTAATGCATTTCTTAGTTCGGTATTGGTTAGCTAGGAGCAAGAAATTCGGCGTGTAACCCATTATTATGCTTTCGACAAATTTGTGGCATTTTAATTATAATGATATAAGAATACATACCGTCATTTCATGTTTAATATACAAAAGTTAGTAAAAATCGAAAAATCTCATTTTTAAATCATATTCTATATACAACATGGGTATATTTATGTTGCATATATCTTGAAAAATTTGTTGCAGTCGGTGTGCAAATAAAGTTAGAAAATGAGAAACAATTTCAAATGAGCACCTTTTAAAGCTAATCTCCATACAATCAGTGCACATTAACTTGCTAACATTTTTTTTTTTTTTAGTTTATTAAAATATGTCATAAATGACATAGTAAAACGAAGTACCTTATGAAAAGTGATTTATTTAATGCACCAAGTTGTTCACTTCATTTTGTCCGTGACCATGGATAATCTGCACAGGGTTCATGTTATGTGAAAATATGATTAAATATTCTGTGTGAAAATATTTTTGACAGGAAAATATGTCTTCTTTCAGAACGAAATGAACTCCTCCGATGCAAGTATATGCAGATATGAGTTAAGAATGTGAGGCATTGCAAATAGAATGGATTTGTTTGTCTTTTTTTAAAGTTTTTCCGGGGGGATGGTTATGTCATGTATAGGATGGCTGATTGGGGCTCTGGCGTCGAGCATGATCCCGAAATGATTTTATTCGATCGTGCGGACATATCACGGACTGACAGTGTGTTTAGGAACACAATGCGTGACACGAGATACGGTCAGAACCGTGACCAGAATGAGGCACAATAGTTCCATCGATCTATGGACTATTCGGACGGAAACCACGATTGAAAATGCAGTAATACGCCTAAATTAACTCTAGTGCTTTACGGCTTTGGCTTTCGAACAATTCCGCTGAAAGAGCTAATTTGATTTTTGTTTTATTTATTCGGTTTCCATCGTATTCAAAGCCCGCCAACTTTTTGTACTTTCACCGAAATTTGCTCCGACTATTTTTGAGTTGTGTTTGTTTAAAAGAGAATAGCAAACAAAGAGAATTATTCATGCTAATTTTATTTAATATTTAATCAATAAATGCATTACGCCAGCAACTTCGTTATTTTCCCCTCCGCCAAATATTTACCGCAGCCATAGGCAATCAAATTGCCTAATCGATGCAAATCGATCGTTCGACTACACATTAATTTCTTTTTAAGTAATCGAACACTGGCAAAGATTTTGCTTTAAAATGTCTGGAAAAGACTGTTGGATATATCGATTCTTACATATTTTCAGTCGACTACCTCTGTTATCCTGTGAAATATAAATTTAAAATTTTTGGAAGAACTCGCAAAAAGAAACAAATTTGTCATTTTTGGTGAAACTGAAAACAGAATAATTCTTAAAGATTTATTGGAAGAGTTATATTTGTTTGAAATATTGCATACTATCAGAACTATTTTTCTTATTTTTTATTATTTTTCTAAAAATAACTACAATGTTTCAAAAAAATGTATTTTTAAAAGTAGATATTGGGGTTCTAAACTGATTTCTAGAGTTGACTTGGCGTTGATTTGGCGTAAGTATATTAATAAAAAAAAATTACAAAACCTGTCAAATTTTACAGTTTTGATGAAGCGCTAAAGAATTCTATGTGGAAATAATCCTCAAATAAAATATCTGAAGTGGGAGTTTTAAAATTAAAGCCTCTCTAATATTTTATTTTTCAAAAATAATTAAGATGACTATAACCTAAAAAATTATTATTTTATGACTTAATTTTATATATAAAACAGACAATTTATTTATAAATAAATTGCATTTAATGTATCAACCAGTTTTAGTGAATTTTGGTATAGCTTATACAGTAACAAAAGTGATTAAACACACTAATTTTGAAGATTTAAAATCGTAGCCAGTACTACTTTTAAACATTTGTAATATGTTCTCTTTCTTACTCAGATTTGAAAAAAGAGATAAAAAATGTGCGACAATTTTAGAATTTTATAGATGGGTTTAGAAATAGGCGCTCGGATATAGCTCGTCAATATATGGAAAGTGTTTCGGTAAAGAAGGCGTGACTTAGAATCTCTTCTTTCATAAAAACTTGTGAGTTGAATAATGACGAGAACATTCTATTGTCAGCACTATTCTAATGTTACGAATTTCTTCAATGTAAGAGAGAAATAACATCTTCACAAATTTTTTTGAAAAAACCTTTTCCTATAACATGAATTCAACAATACCATATTTATACAATTTTGCAAAATATGAACCCCGTTCTAAATAAAGAGTGGTCAATAATGATCAGACGTACCACATACCTTTTTTCAAGCACTCACTAGTGTGTGCCGCCTTTTTAATATTATTATTATAGTTGACGTTGAGACAGTGGCTTGCGTCATATTTTTCTTTTTGACAGATATCAAAAACCTTTTCAGAAGTCGGTAACTCTTTCTTATATTGTATCTCAAACAGCAATGTCTCACTGTGAAGTGAGAGAGACATAGAAGGCACAATTTTGACAAATGTATGTAGCCTTTGACAAATACCCACATCGTACATGAAAATCACGTACCCTACTAAAATAATTAAATTAATTAAATTTTTGTTTCACGCCACTGTCATTTGTCAAAACGCATTGTTACTACACCAACAGAAATAAATTCAATTGTAGGCACAACAATCACCTGGAATCGGAACATCAAATCACTTCTCACTATTTTATGAAATGGGCACGTTTAATCATTAATGATCACTCTGTACTTCTTCACATTTCTAAAATCATTTAGAAATTTTTTCCTAATTGTTGGTCTAGTACAGCGTAAAAATTTGTAAAACAAATTTTTAGCAATAGATACTATACGCGGTAACATAGTGGTGCACTCAGTTATACAAATGGTATGTCTTCTTATCGTTACAATGGCACAAATTGGTATGCATTAGCACTTGAAAAGTGATAAACATAAATAAATAAAGTAATCAAAAAGTTATTAATAAATTAAAGGCTGATTAATAATTTAACCATCTCAGTTGTAGAAAAAATAAGATAACGATAAGATCTCCAGCATGTTACCATTTGAAGAAACTGATTTTTTTGGAACTGTAAATATCTTTTTAAAGTATAGTTCTAAATCATCAATTAGGAGTTTAAAAATTTTTTAAATTAGATGACATTCAAGGAAAATATAATGTAAAAATTTATAGGTTTTCTCATTTAAATGTCAAATTATTTTATTAGCGTATTCAATAATTTTTATTGTAATTTTAGTTAAATTGTACCAAATCTGATTAAAATCGATTCGTAACTATAAAAAAAATGTGCACCAGGTTTTCAACGCACGTGATAGGTTGTTTATAAATATTATAAAACTACTGAAAATTTTTAGACTCACCTGTTTGCAATCCAACATCTTAAAATAAAAAAAATTGGTTGGACTGGATGCAGACGGAATTCAACTTTTTCTAGCTTGACTGCTGTATAAATATAATGAATAAAATAAACTTGCATGTGTGAAATATACAAGGTATACGTGATATCTAGCTATTGCACCCCATTCACCCTGGTTTTATTTAATGTTCCCTCTCGGTACCGGACATAATAGTTTTTATTTATATTTCTTCTAATGTGTACCTATACCGTATAAGATAAATATTGAGTATTTTGTAAATGGCAAAGCAATTTTTTGCTCCCCTTTATATTGTGTTACCTATATAAAAAGTGTCACTAGAAAAATGCAGATGGCTGCCGATAAAATGAAAGGCTGAATTAAGCTGTATATGGGCGTTACTGTTACCCTTCTATTGAATTAAACATTGCAAACTGCGACCCTATTCTCTGACGGTTATTGTTTGACATCCATTTCAGGTTGGTACTATTTAGATCAATTTTTATATTATTCGCATAGACAGTATCTTAGAGATCAGTTAAATAGGAGAAAAAATATAGAGCAGCATTTAGGATAAATACACACAAATATGAATAACAAGAAATAAAACATGACACATGCTGACACATAAATACCAATGAAATTGTTCAAATAATTTCGTAATTGAAATTCAGCATGGCGGATACCGTTCTTTTAATACAAATGAATACACTTATTGTCTATTGTAAGTAAGAATAATGACAATATTTAGCCAACAACTGCAAATGTACAAGAAACAACTGTGAGGGTTTCTAAGGGAGAGATTTTCATTTTGTTTGGTGGGGGATAAATGGGAGGCGCTTATTGTAAAGTGTTGAAAACTGTTGCCACCAAAAATAACCAGAAAGTTGATCCGCTGTATTTATGAAAGCGTACATGGAAATATCGTTGATAACAAATTGCATTTTTTCACACTTAATAAGTGGTTTGTACAAACACTGAATGAAAAAGTATTATAGTAATATTAAAAATAATCTCAGTTGTGGGGAGTGATTTTCAATGTGTATAAAAGGTTCGGCGTGGTAAACGTGGTTACTTAATATGCACGAAATTTGTGTACGGATTAAAATGCAAATTTGAGTGATTTCTGAATATACAAATAGCAAAGATTTTCAGGGTGTTATCCCCTTTCAGCGCGCCAGCAAGGAGGCATCCACAGAGACGACACAAGTTTAACAACATGGCTGGGCGTGGTTTCCGCTTTTTCCGGAAGGGCAACCTGAATTCTGATTGGTCGAGAGAGGGTCCGCCCACCGACTGTTACCAAATATTGGTCCACAAATAGTTCGTGTTTGTTATATGTTTAGATGCCCAGATGGGTCTCTCAGTACTTACAGCATAGTTTATTCATTCCCGAATGACAGAACATAATTAAAAATCAGTCGAATATAACTCACACAAACTGATACGAAATCATTAGCCAGTTTGTGAGATTGTATGTGTCGTGTGATACCAGTGGTTTATCGGTGAGTGTTTTTTGAAAAAAAACTCGAAATGTGTAGCAACGAAACTCCAACAAACCCATCTCCAAGACTTCCGATGCCGTTTCCACTGGAAGCGAACGGTCCCAGGGCACTTCTTCCGATCGACCAATATCGTCTGCAGCTTTACCAGTATGCCGTCGCTGAGCGTCTGCGATACCCATTGCTGAACCCATTTCCAACACCGCTGACTTGTTACCCTTTGTTTCCGAGAGCCCTTCAACCAGAAGAACCGAAGCCCCAGCACAGCTACATTGGATTAATAGCGATGGCAATTTTGAGTTCTCCCGAAGGCAAACTGGTCCTTTCCGACATCTACCAGCACATTTTGGACCACTACCCCTACTTCCGAACACGAGGTCCAGGTTGGCGGAACTCGATAAGACACAATCTCTCTTTGAACGACTGCTTTATCAAAGCGGGCCGAAGTGCCAACGGCAAGGGCCATTATTGGGCCATCCACCCGGCCAACGTGGACGATTTCCGGAAAGGCGACTTTCGGAGGCGCAAGGCGCAAAGGAAAGTCAGGAAGCACATGGGGCTGGCCGTCGACGAAGACGGTGCCGACTCTCCGAGCCCACCTCCGCTGTCCGTCAGCCCCCCCGTCGTCCCGGGGCCTTCGACGGCGGTTTACCAAGTGCCCTCGACGCGGGGACCGTCGCGAAAGAGGCAGTTCGACGTGGCTTCGCTTTTGGCTCCCGACTCCGGAGAGGACACCAACGAAGAGGACATCGACGTGGTTTCCAGCGACCAGCATCAGGAGCAAAGTTCTCCGAAACAGTGGCCTAATATGTTCCCGATTGTTAACTATTATCAAGCTTTGCTCCAAGCGAGGCCAGGGACGACCACAGAAACTGCCACAGACAGTACCGACTCCTAAAGTGATTTTTAGTGAATTTTTGAGTTTTCCAAGTCGATAAGGTAATATTTACTTGAGGCTGTTCATACTTTTTTTATTTAAATAGTCACTGTTCGTATATAGAAGGTTATTTATTGTTTTGTTTGATTGAATGCAATTTTACGAACTTTTTTATTTTCTTCATAATCCCGGAATTTGTATATAAAATTAGATGTGTACTAAAATTGTATCTATACTATATGTAAATATATTACTTATATCCACAAATGTTTTATTTTAGATGCATATCTTTTCAGGATACACCAGTCAAACAAACGTTATCTTACAATTAGAATATCCAAGCTGCTAACAGGCAAACAAAACAATTTTTCTAAATTTTTAAAGTGTTAATATTCATTACTTTCGATTAATAAACGCATCCGGAATTTAAAAAATGCTGTGAACAATAGTAATCTGCTGTTAATACCATGATATAAAAAAGTTGCATGTCATTTTAATCCACATTTAGTAATTTTATTTATATTATCATTTCTTATTATTTTTTTAACGATAAATTTTTTGGTACTTTATTTTAATTCTCTTTGTGGTTGTGCAGAATTTTATGCGATTTTCGTTTTTGCTCTGTTTTAGTCAAAATTCAATAAATTCAAAAATTTCCAATTTCAGATATCAAAATAAAACAAGAAACAAATACCTATAACAATTTTTTGATCGAATGTTCCCTTAAGAACACAATTTTTTGAAGAAAATTCAGTAATACGTTCTCGACATCCATTTTCAAATATTTATGAGTTCATAGCTCTTTTAGCCAATTAAAAATACTTCACTGTTTTCAATTAGTATCGAGAGTTTGAACAATACAATTCGAAAATGTAGGATTTTAACTAAAATAAAACAAACGAAAATAGATTGTTTTAAACACATTAAAGAATTTAGTACTTTAAATATAAAAAAATATTTAAAATATTACGTTTACTTCGTATTTCAGAAAATTAAAGCCAAAAAAAATATGTTTCAAACAGTTTTAACAGGAAAACAGAAATCGGTTCTTTAATTAATATAGCCCTGGACATCTTTTAGACATATTCAAAAAAACTAACTGTATAATAATCTGGCCCCAACCTTAGATTTTTTTAATGTAACTAACTATGTTTATCATTATTTTATTTTGCTTTTGCGTATATTTGGCTATCGTACAGGCTATACAGAAGTTATTCAAACAGTAAAAGACTGAATGCTAATTTTATTAAAAATTCATTTAAATGAGTGATTTTTTTTAGTGACAAATTGTACTTAATTCCCTTTATATAGTAGTCTATTATTTATAATTTAGCTTTCAGAAACCAAAAAATTTTTATAAATTTATTTATCGAGCATGATTCTTCAAAAATTAAATAATAGCGTTTATTTATTAATTACTTTCTAAACTGTTTATAAACTGTTGAGAATTAAAGTTTTTTACGAAAGAGTTTTCTGATTCTCTATTTAATATTACTGGAGTTTGAGTGTTGAAGCTCAATGTATTATCTTTCCCAAAAATAGTCGAGATTTTCTGTAAATAAGTAACTATGAGAAAATTAATGTAGCTTTTAACAATTTGACTAAAAAAGAGTAACAATGTTTTTTGTACATTGCATAAATATAACATACATACATATACATAATTTATATTTCTTCGTCCAAAAATAACTGTTGGATTAAAATTTTCAAAAATTATGTGGTAAATTTTCAAAGTACTCATCAAAATTGACACAATTGACACAACCTCAGCTTGTGGTTAAGTAATTTTTTGGTTTTAATTATCTTGCTGCAACATTATTAAATCAGTTTGAATCAAATTTTTATTAACATTCCAAACATTGCCAAAAATGCGTTTTTTGCGTTAAGAATTACGAAATAATGAAATGATTTTATAAGTGGCTCCCCAAAAAATTATTTTTTTAAAAACTACCACATTATTAAAATATTATTTTATAAATTTATTATTTATTGCATCACTTATTCCACAAATTGTGGCCCGTTGATATTAAGAAATGAATATGCCAACATAAATATAAATTTTGCGGTAAATGTATAAACGTATTAATTTCACTTTCAAAATTGATAATACAACTTTTCTTCACGTGTAAACAGTTTAGAAAACAATAAGAAACCAAACAATGTTTTCACACATTATCAGGCGTGAAATGATAGGTACATATCGCTCATGTACATACAACACATATATTTATGTTATATTCATATATATTTGTTGAAATTAACAAAATTACAAATTACTTTATAATTTTTGTTTGATGTTATAATTTATTGAAACAATTTTTATTCCATCACAATCCTTAAAAAAAGTGTTGTTAAGATAGAATGCAATTTTTTCAGATAAGAAAGTGAATTCATTATTGTAACCTTGTTAAAATAAGAATTTTTTTAAAGAAAAAATAAGTATTTCATAATAGACATGCAAATTACTACCTACACATTGAACAGGAATCGTTTAACTGTTTCCAACTTTCAACCAATTATATGTATATATACATATGCTACATGCAATTTTTTTTTAATATAATTTTATAATGTAAACGATCAATAATGTAGACTGCGATATTAATGTATTGGTATTTTTTAAAAATTAATCGTTTGCTTAAAATTTAAAAGTTATTCCAGAACAGCAAAATAAGTGAATGCAGTTTGAACATCTTTCTATTAATAAACGTTTTGCTAAGAAGCTACTATATTTCGAAAATTGTAAAAGAGCTAATCTTTAAAGTTAATTGCAACTTCCGTGAGAAGCATTTAATCGAAAAATGTTATCCTAGCGTTTCGACCAATGTTGCGTCCATAAATTATCCTACAAATATTAACTATTAAATAAAAAAAGAACTAATTTAAACAGTAACGAAACAAATAAAAATTCGGTAAAATTATACATAATAAAAAAAGAATCATAGTATACTTACGGTTAGAAATAAAAGTTGATTATCGTGTAAGCGATATTGTAATGTCATAAGTATATTTCGATATGGCTTGTTCCATTTGTTTGTGCTTCACCTGTATGTATTTTTTAACGATTCTAATTTTAAAATGTCAATTTCACTTACATATGTCTTTTTTTTAATTCAAATTTCTGAAATTGTTACGATATGGAATAATAACAAGAGAATAGCACACGGTGGTACACGACTTAAATTATATTATTTCACTGTTCACGATTCTCATCCATAACGATCAATTTCATGGTTTATATTCTCTGTATAATATCAACAATTTAAAACATCGACAAATCAAAATGTCATTAAGTAGAAATAGTAGAATAGTGGAAAGATATCCGCTCATATGTTATATTTATCGACGTTTTGGCTTTTC
The DNA here is from genome assembly GCA_004193795.1 of Asbolus verrucosus. Taxonomy (NCBI): domain Eukaryota; kingdom Metazoa; phylum Arthropoda; class Insecta; order Coleoptera; family Tenebrionidae; genus Asbolus; species Asbolus verrucosus. The sequence continues at coordinate 1,828 of QDEB01089682.1, read as the reverse complement.
AACATTTCACCATGGCGACCCACTAGATTTCGATATAAGTTTCGATATTTCACTGTTGAAAGCAAAAGAAGCAACATAAAAAATTCCACAATAAATCAGATCAATGGAATGTCGATTTTAGAAAATCATTTACTTTATTGAAAAAATCGAGTACATACAACGTGTAATCAAGAATAAAATACCTCTAGTTACCACTTGATACAACAATGTTTTTTGTCGTTGTTTCGCCAGTCAACTGGCGACACTGACACTATCAGCTCCGACATGCGTTCCAAAAATATTGTCGCATCAAGTGGTACATAGAGGTATTTTATTTTTGATTGTACGTTGTATCCCTAAGGCCAGTCAAATTAGAATAATGAATACTATGAGAATATATATAAATTCATCCTCCACAGTTCTGACAAGCTGTGATTATAAATTTCACCACAGCTGCATGGCTGTAAAATCATTTATATAATTTCAGTTTTAAATTACTACCACATTTTTTTCCCTAGACAGTTTTTAGTTTGAAATTAAAAAGTTAATGCCATTTTCGGCAAAAAAAATCAAAAAATGCTTTTTCAAAAGGTTGAATTGTATTTATCTTATCAAAATAAGGTTTTTTATGTATATATATTTGAATAAAAATTTTGTAAACATTGTTTTTCGATAATTAATGCAAATGATGAGTCACGCTTCTCCACTTGTATAACGTCATGTTGGTATACTTCACCTAATTCGATCAAATCCATGAATGAAAAGGGCTTTAAGAAGTACATCCTTAAACCGCAGGAGGTACAAATATTGTGGGATTTTGACACTAAGTACTTATTGTATATCCTAATCTACTTGACATAAGCATTGAACAGCTTTGTGGTTTTCTATAGATTTACACCTTTCAACAGTGTTTTCATAAAAAGATTTAAGGCTTCCTTACGCTGATTTCTTCAGCTTTTAAGTCCAATAAAGAGAACAATGGCCCTGACTACATAATTAATACTTTTCTGAAAATTATCAAAAGTGTGACACGTGTATTGTGAAGTGCCCTTCAGGGGTGAGAACAACGTGTATTAAACAGCATCCAACAAACATCACACAAGTCCATTAAAATTCAACCCAAAGAGCTAAAGAAGTGAATTCTTGTGAGAGTCGATCTTTTATACAGTAACGTGATGTTTCATGCACCGATGCGTTGTAATAGCAGCAATTGTAATTGTATTTATTGGACTGTGTAAATTAGTAAATAATTGTCCTCCTAAACAGAGGCAGCGTTTCAATACATTGTTAGCGCAATACGGGAGACTCCCGTCGAGACTTACTTACACTTCGGGAATTATTTCAACACGCCTGGCTCACTTATTGTATTTACACTGTTGTAAAACGCGTCTGAGCGAATAATATTTTATTCGTTATTCCATTCAATACAAGCGTCACTGTAACTTTTTGCCCATGCAAATTCGGCACGTCTTTCAGCAGCATTCAAATTTCAAAAATCATACGCATCCAGAACTGCTAATTCGTAATTTTGTAAAGAAGAGCGTTGACTATAATTTTTGTTATTTTACTTTTGTAAGTGTACAATGTAATTTAATGTACTTACATTCTACGTTTTTTCGTACAATATTCAGTTATGTTTAGATACTTATTTACATTTTTTTTTAGAGCACGAGCATTAGCGAGGAGCGCTATTGATCTTGTCCATGTGACTCGCTCGTTCGCTCGCTCGCTGGTCCTCTAGGACATCACACCGATAGCGTGAGAACGGTTTGACCTATCGAGTTCAAATTTTGTGTACGGATTCTTTGTCAAATTCTTAGATCTAAGTTCGTTAATGGGTAATATAGCT
>QDEB01089668.1:0-11070 GCA_004193795.1 Asbolus verrucosus | reverse complement strand
GTTTCTTTTTGTCTGAAACTGTACATAATAGACGACAAATGAAGCAGAGGCGAATAATTTTGTCATTTGCATAAAATGCGCCCTCTGTTAGTGAATTGGAAGTTATTTCTTGCTCAACAGTGTGTGGGTTGCCAAAACCGAAAAATATGGTCAACCGAAAGACTTAACTCACGAAAATTGGACATAAAATTCATATTAAGTCGCCTGTAAGACCTTCATATTTTTCGTCGAGTGCCGGACGGAATGCGTCTAAATCTTCCCGGACATGTGTAGTATCTCGATACATCCCTTCAGCGGGGCTTTTGCCGAAATTTATGTAAGATCCGGTGAATTTTCCTGAAAAGTTCTTCGGCCATCCATAAATTTCATTTAGAGAGACACAATTGAGTCAGTGCTATCGATTAAGGAGGCCCGAAAGAATTCGGGGGTTTGTTATATAACGGCTATGTTAAATGCACAACGGCGAACGAGCAATAAAGTAGTATGTGTAGTGAATGTGCAACCATAAATAACCCATTAGGGATGTGCTGTTGCGACCCCTTCGCGGACTATGACAAACTGGAGCCCTCCGGGACCACTCATGCGGAAATGCTGCTGTTTCTGCCCTTGCGACGTCTTCTTGTCAGCGAGGATCGTAAAAGAGATTCGCATTACTGATAAATTGGGACGCCGAATTGGATCGGATGACTGGATATTAAAATTTATTTATTGTCCTGAATGTAAACTTTTTGGCGCAGCACATCGGAATTATACGCGCACGCCACCCGCTGGGAAATATTTGTTCTGGTTTTTATGACGTTCCGGCTTTTTTGTTTATTTTGTTTATCATAATTAAATTTTTATCCTCGCAGATTGCGGCCCAACGAGACAAAATTTATGAAGTCGGCACGAGGCCAAAGAAACATTCAAAATTGTTTTTTCTTCAATTTTCGACTGACAGGAGATGATTTAAAGGCCGCACTTCCAACCTGTGGTTTCCCTTTAACGTCACGACTCTCATCTCAATAGAGACTTATGCTTAGGGGATCAAAATAAAGAGCAGGAGCAAGGTTAACCATCTCTGTAAATTTTGTAATATTTTAGTATTTTTTTTTAATCCCTGTCATCCCCCTGTTATATCAAATTCTCTTCTAACAGGTACCAGCTACTAATACAATTGTTTACAGTTCTTTGGCCTGATAAATGTAAACACACCGGCTGACAACAAATATTAAAATAAAATTTAAAACGTTCTGTTCTTTAATGCGTCAATTTTTACATACAGTCTCAAGTTGTAGAAATTTTGTAATTGTAGCATTTTTATAGTCAACGAACAGACCATAGTTATTCAATAGCGACCAAGTTTTTTCGGAACAAACATGGTTTATTTACAAATTTATATTCTTCCATAGTTCTTGGTTCTCAGATTAGGATCCGAAAACGCTTCCCCAAAGAGTGTAGGTGTAATGCTGGTTTGTATTTATCGGTTATATTGTACGCAGGAGTAATGATGCATCCCCAAGCAGTGTATAAACTTAACCTCAAAATGTGGAGTCGAGAAAAAAGCAACTGTTCTGTACAATTGTAATTAAAACTGCAAAAAGTGAGACACTGCAATATCCTATTTATTCTTTAATAGGGAACCAGACTAAGGGCGGTATAAATTTCTAACCTATTCCTTACCTGTTGCATTTTTATATTGTAGAGCAGATCATGTAAGCTGCAACCCATCTTACAACAAAAAAAGAAGTATATATCTTATCGATCTACATTTGAACATTTAATGTGAAAAATCCAGCTAAATCCAGAAGTTTAATTCCCTTTAAAATTGGAATTGTAATTAATTCAACTTGATGTCTTCCCAAAACTAATCCATTTTTTCCGAATAAGCCGCAAAGATACTTTTATATTTTCAGCAATTTTCAGCTATTATTTTTAAATGACGACTGGTTAATGTTGCCACAAAATTAGACACGAGTTTAAAACCTGAGCTTAATTCAGAACCCAACAAAAGTTGCAAGAGAATTATAAACTTTAACATCAATTTTCTCAAAACTAGATTTTTTGATTTATACTCCTTTCCCGAGCCGACTAACAAGCAAAACGATTTTGGTCTGGATTTTGCAATTCACACTTGCAATTCCTGTTAAATTTATGGTTGACGCATGATATTAACATAAATCGCCTGATTTGCTATGCTGTCTTACAAGATTAATTTATGAAAGTATCGGTCCATGAAAAAAAAAATCCTTTATGGTGAAACCAAAAACTTACTTATGGCTCAAAATAACATTTGAATACTTTATGAGACATATGACACACTTTACCCTTCAAAAGAAGGACCTTGCATAAAATATTAAAACTTGATCAGTTATCAGCTGTATCAACTTTCACGAGTTTGACAGGGCCATAAATTTCCTAAAATTGGACATAAAAATTATGGATGGTACATTAATAGCAATTTTGAAATTATGTTTGACGTTTCATAATCACTGCTACATTTGTTTTTTGACAAAAAATATCATTTTGAATCAGTTATTTGTTAAAACAAGATCGTTAAAGAACAGAAGAAATTTTGCAAAGATGGTATTAACATTGACGTTTTAAACACATCTATATATCGTTTGGATAGATAGACCTCATTTCAGTGCCATAAGATCAGTTTACCGTGTAAAACTGGTTGCAAGTTCATATAATTTATACAGACAGGACAACTCACATTGCTAGAATCACAGATTTGAAATGAAATATAATGTCACATTGCCACTCAAAAATTTAAAACAATCTCACTTTTATACTCGAGTCAGGCAAACGTTGTTTCAACTCTGTCCACATTTCAAATCAACTGTAATGAACTTCAAAATCCGATATAAAATGAACAATTAAATTTGATATTAATTGGCAGACAGTCGGTCAAAATAACGCACTATAACATTTCATCTCTGATCGATAAAACAGTGCTTTGCTTTTTGTTGTGTTATTTCGAAGTGTCAAGTTTTTGCTCGTAAACTACTGTCGCTTTGTAAACGACACTCTACCGTCTATTGACAAATATTCTCAAATAATGTTTTTTCATTATGCGCGGAATTAAGGCAATATTTTTACCACGATTTCGCTGTTAACTACAGAGAAAAGGCCGTTTTTTATCAAAAGCTGCTATCATGTAAAATGGCCCTTAAAATTTCTGTTTTTCAGAAAAATGAATGTTTTATCGATCGCTGCATGAACCTAACCAACATGAGAAATTCGAAAACGAAAGTTGCATACACTGCTATACCGGACGCATATATAGAAATGTGACAGAACGTTATCTTAGAAAACTACAGTGACGATGAGTCAGCAGACTGTACATTATAATACGTCCAAGACTTATCTGGGCGGACGCAGTTTGATGTGTGTGCAATAAAACCACCGGATGGAAGTTGTGGAATCTTACCGCATGATTCTAAACATATTTTTGAATATTTTTCATGCACTTTGATGTCCGATTTAAATTTTACACAAAATATTATTTAACCGTTTAAGTAATTTGTGTGAATATCCATGAATTTCAGTTTTCGTTGCATCACTTATCCCTAAACACAACCATCAATTGGAAATCTTTTTATTAAAATGAAGTTTTTTAACTACGGAGTAAATCATAATAAGTATTAGATAGGTACCTTTCCCACTCGTTATTTTCTCATTAACCCTGTTTTAATGGAGAAAAAAAGCATTAAATACAATAAAACAGCGAAAACAGAGAACATGTCCTCTTTTAAAGCTAATTTTCATGTGAATTATGAAAAAAATGCCTGGTTTACCTGTTGGTAATTGTTTTGTAAATGCCATCCAGTCACAAAATTAAATTGAAAGCGGCCTCAGATAAAGTGTGATTCTGATTTCATAATTTCGCTGTCGCTGTTACATCAAAGATGACGTTTTTCCGCAATCGCATTGATTATCCATTTTTAGAAATTTCTACCACTATCAAATCAAGTGCACATCGCCAGTGGGTGTAAATAAAATACAACTGCCTTTATCGACCCACAACAATCGAAAGTTGTTATAATCCTTCTAAACTTGCGTTGGCGACGCTAAATAGGACATGGAAATAACAACACATTACATACACTACTACGAACGCAGTTGTATCTTAATCGATTCATAAAAGAGAAAATCGAACATATTCTCTTTTAAAAAACAGGTCTAACTAATTTGATAGATAAACGATTGGCACACGTGAGCGCGTCCCGTTTTTATGGGCCGCCTTGTAAATAGATAAATTGGCCGCACCTTATATGGAGATTTACAAATCGGTAAATAAAACGCGAATGAATAATGAGCTCCATTCATGAGTGTTTAATTACCAGAAATGTTACAGTTTGTAGAAATAATTGAAATCACTTCCTTATTGGTTGCTTATCACTTCCTCTCCCGCGGCGACAGCGATCTGTGGCAATGTTATCATTTTATTATTGCAGATTTAAATATTTAGTCCGCCGTGTGGCGGTAAAATATTTAGTCAAAGGTCTGACCTGGAAAACGTGCAAATTAGTTATTAAGCACCCGCGGTGAGGACACCTAGGCACGCCACTGGCCACATCGAGCCCGACAGGGGGCGCCACTTCTGCATCAGTCGAAATCTATCCAAGTGAATTGGGCGTGTTTTGCAAAACGTTCTAAATTAATGTGCATTTTACCGAAATGAAGTAATTGAATTTTTACCGAAAGTGAGTAATTAGCTTTTAGTTGGTCTTATCTATGAAGTGTGCGAGTTTCACGGTCGTAAAACGTGCCAGCGTCGCGCTATGCCCGTTTGAAAATGCATCTGTTTTGGTTGGATCCATTTAACAGATTAAAATAATTCCCTTATCATAAGATTATTGTTTACTGCTCGCCGTTATCAGTGCATTTCTCGCAGTTCAGAGCGTCTGCACTGATCTCGGCCGCATTTTTGTACTTGGTTCGCCATCGAATGTAAATAAAACCCAGCAGGCTTTTGACAGCTGCTTTCGACATTGATTTTCTTTCAAATTCAATTTATTAATTAAAACCACATCGAAATTTAATTACGTGGAAAACGCACTTGCAACGTGCTCTTATTAGGATTTACTGATATTTTCTTTCGCTAATCAATAGTTCTGACGTTCGCTTTATTTATATTCTGTTACACCAAGGCCTGTCGGATCATGTTTGCAGTGGCGTAGCGCCGCCGTGGGGGCCCTATTAATTGGGAATTCTCCCAATGCAATCAGGAATTTTTGTGGTTATCATCACTTCCGCCTGGGTACGTTCCAAAGGAAAACCGGTGAAATAAGATAAGCTGCTGTGTAAATATCAAACAATATTGACGCTGAATGTAAAATATTTGCTGATTAAAGAGCGGTTTGTAGGAACTGACTCGGATCCCGCCAAAACAATCAATACGACATGTAATAGAGCACAAAAAACTAAGGCTTCCTTTTGCGAATAATAAAAGTGATTAAGGAACCCTGACAGCTTCTTCTGCGGAAAGATAAAAAGCTACTGGAAAAAAGCCAGAAAATAAAATGGAGCTTGTTCATCTACATCTTTTTATCGATTTAGTGCGTAGCCCTCGTAAATTTAACGTCCCAACTAGAAAGAATATCGAAAAACTTGTTTGCCCTGTTAAATCCCCCGCAAAAGCGTTATAATTAAAAAATATTCTGTAAGCTCGAGCGAAACTGGTTCAGAATTCATTTTTATTTACTTACGAATCGAAATTCAGAACGATTACGGTCGTAATGTCTGAAAATAGAATATTGCACATACCTTCCGCTTATTATTTCAGCGAAATGAAATACGATTTCTTGATAAAGTTAAATGATCCGTGGATAAATGATTGGCGTGTTACCTGAATTTCCGGAATGGCCGGAATGGCCACATGAGCCCGACTTCTTTCGCCGTTTTAATCTGTCAGTTGCGTACCCAATCCAAGGGGAATATTTTTTTAATCGGTTCTTACGTTAATAGGGATAATTATGTTGAAAAAATATGAGTAATCAAGACACAATTCAACTCTGGAAATAGTGTAATAGACTAATTGGACTATTTCTGAACATGAATCAGGGCCAATATACAAACAGGATTGCTGCCAAGCCATAAGAATTAAAACCGTCTAGTTTTTTTCGACAAATTAGACAATTTTCATCAGTTCGCTTATTTCGGTGCAATTTTATCAGTCTGGTTTCGTCGAGGATTTTCCCATGTAATCTTCGACGATAATAAATTAAAGTGACATTAACTGATTACAAATTGGTTCATTAAAAGTATAAAGCTGAACGCAGTCGACAGTTTAATTACATAATTGAATCGCCACGACTTTTACATACGTCGCCAGGTTGCGTGAAGGACCTAGCTGTCCGATTTTGAAAAATGTATTGTTTATTAGAAAGCCATTCCAGCGCGATAAACGAACGTTTAACGGGGTCTTGGTTTAATTATACCTGATGGAGCAGTTAACCTGGGAGTTAATACTGAAAATAAACAGACTCGGCTTCCGGTGTGACAGATCTGTGTGGATGATACAAGGAAAACAACTGTGTTACATCAGTGTTGTAAGTGCTGTAAACACGTTGCTGGAGCTACAGCATTTATTATTGCCTCTGGTGATATCCATCGATGAAAAATGAAAGTTTCAACTTACCTCAGTTCCTAAAATAGCGCGCGCGATGGTTTTTAAAGTTTGTTTTCGGCGGGTGATGTATTACCGGACTTTTTCGACAATTCCGCGAAATCGTAATTTTTCACTTATAACTCGTTGGTTTTTTCCGGGCGCCGGATGTTTACCCCCGAAGAAAAACGATTGGACAGTCCTTCGTTGTCATATTTTAAAATCGGATTTGTAGGGATCGAAGAGTCGAGATTTTCTTGAACAGGTGCCAATGTTTGTAATGAATCGGAGCGAAAGGTACAAAAATTAAACAGGCTCGAGGTAAATAAACTTGGATGATTCAGATTTTATTGTTGCACGTTTGAATATGTCGAATTTATATTGGGGTTGTATGAGTTAAATTGATGCGTGTTGATAGACGACCCTACGGGATGGTAAATACGATGCGCAAACAATAGGGCGTTAATTCCCACTTTTCTTCTACAAGTTTCGCCATCATTAATTTTTCCAGAAGATTATGGCCGGGGCAGAATCTTGGACTACCCACTACATTTGGCGTGATGCATTCATTAAGATGAAAAATTGTCCGGATGGCGATGCTATGCAAATAAATAATGTGCTGCGTCTTTCAGTCGCCATTGTGGCTTCCATTGCAACAACAAACGCAGAAATGCAAATGGTTATTGATTGATTAGCTGCTCGAGGAGATTCTGAATAATTTTACTCTCAGGCTACGTTTCAGCGCCACACCACAAATCTAATATCCTGCGCAAACTATTCTTCCGCAAATATCAGGATTGTATCTTTCACGATTTGATTATTGATCGCTATAAATAGATCTTACATAAATCAGTTAGAAAGTGATCCACATTTTGAAGAAAAATTCAGTGTAAAGGCTCACTCATCAAGTTTCAAGTCTCGGCCCTCTACTGGTAACACATATTGCCACAAGAACTTGTATTTCTGCAATTTATTATCTCGTTTTTACGTTACGTGTTTCTAGGGCAATTTAAAATAAGAATTATCGTTCAATTACTTTTTTTTTTGTTTTAGTCGTGCAGATATGTATAAAATGATAAATACATTGTTTCGTAGGCAACCAACAATACATATTCTAGGTTATTGTATTCAATTACTTTTGCTTCAATTATTTTATTTCTCATTTCAAAATTCCGTTATTATTATTCTCTCGTTTTCTTGTTGGGGAATTTCATTTATACGTTTTTTTATAGTTTGGTTTTTATGTAGTTACAATAAAATTATTCGTTCCACGTTTTGCATTTATTTGCATGTCGTTGGAAGAAATTGTAATATTCACATTATTACATTATTTACATTCGTCGTGTTTGTATTTCAGCCTTTATAAAAACGATGTAACGGTCAATTTTGTAAAACACATTGACTTTCTCAGTGCGTATTTACATATTTGTGGTTTTACTTTATTACTGGTTTTATTTTAACTTCACCTATTGGCCATTAATCATTAATTAAGTTGTCAAGTGAGCAAGAGATTAAAACTGGAATTTTTCGAATTCTGTGTGAAATTGTTCGTTAACGAGTTTCTTGAGAAGGAAGTATTTAGTCGAGTAATGTTGTAATTGCTTGTCGTCTTATTTGCTGCTTTAAATCAATTCCTGAAGTTTGAGCGATTTTAGCATAAACGTCAGGACGACGTGATGTAACATTTTTTTCTAGAATTGTTTAGTAATTGTTGTTAGAAGGGATGCAAAAATAAATATATGTAACTGTGATTGATTGCAAATTAATACACCTACATATACGAAGTAATCCATTAGTTGGATTTTAGTAAGAAATTAACCCAATCTGGCTTATTTTGGCTTCAAAATAAATTATGATAATTTTTAAGACATTTGCCCGATTTTGATGATACTCGGTTTATAACCTAGAAGTAAACTATGACACATTTAAAATAGAAATTTTGTGCTGACATTATCGGAAAAAATCGTTATGGCTAATATATCGATTTCAAAAATCCATGCTCAGAAAATCATAAAAATACAACTGATATTTCCAGTCACGTTATTTGAGTCAATGACATTACAGCATTTGCGAATTCTGACAATTCACGATGTTTATGTTTACAAATTCTGTCACCTTTACCTTAGAATTCGTGAAATTGTCATTTGAATGTTACTCGTGATCTTGAAAATGATCAGTAAATCCCTACTCACTTGTGGTTTTACTTATGACAACATACCGATGTCCACCCAAAATGACAAAAGACTATTTAAAAATATCCAATCAAAGAAACCAGGGTGCAATTTACATGTCAATGTCAAATCATGAGTAAAGTTAAATTTTACAGTAACACTCTGAAGAGTAAATCACTGACACTATTTCAATTTGTTTAAAAAATTAGGGGCTGTAAAACAATAAAAATTGTCCTTCGTAGATTTGGCTGACAAATGTTCCGTCTGCTAACGTCAAATTTATTGACCCACTGTGTATTCCCACCCATTGGTTTAAAATGTGGGCGGAGTTAACTACTAACAACGACCACAGTGTAACACTAATATTAAATTTTAAATTTGATTAAGCGTGTTTAGTGCGTTTAGTCAATTTTTGGAGAGCTTTAGTTGTCACTATAGAGGGGTGGTTTAATGTAACCGCCTGCGCTGAATACTTCATTTCATTCATGTCGTTTATGAAAACGAAAAGCGGAATTGTATAAGGTTCAAAAGGGGAGACATTTGTGGGTAACTTGCTTTCAGTTTCATCAGATACGACAGCAACTTTCAGACGATACGTCGTAATCTTTTTGCATAGTCTTGTAACTGTCTTCGCAAATGTACAGCATATTTTATCCTAGTAGCAGCTAAAATCCGCTCGTTCTCATTGTGATTTAACTCCGTTCTTATTCCAAACTACTTACAATTAGCAACTAAATCTGACGCTACTGAGTGCAAAAATTGTTACCACGTTTATACGAAATTATAATGTGATTTTAAAAAAGTTTGTAAATGATTTTTTCAATTTTGTGAACTGGTTTCAGTTGACCTTAAACGAATATTTCAAATAATTTATTCATATATTATTCAAAATAGGTATTTAGTTATTCGAAAATACATTAGTTACTGTATAAGAACATTGTCGTTTTAATAATGTTGGTAATTTTAGTTTCGCAGTGATGTTATTGGCAATTTGCCGTGAAATATTGAATATCTGGGTGGAGTTAAACAAAAGTTAATTGGCGATAGTGTAATTACGCTGTTATTACCATTTTTAAAAGTGAAAAATAAATGTTAAAGAAAGAAAACTACAATCGCTTCTGTACTTCTGATATTCTGCAATCACAACAATAATTGAAATTCTAATTACTAATTTCGTAAAAACTACATAAAATAACACCCACAACTCACTCTTTTTTTTTTCGATTTTGAAATAGTAAACCTTATATCAAACAGCAAAAACTGATGAAACCCAAAAAGTTGCGGAAGTTAAAATCTTAATCTTAGTATTCTATTGTGAATGTCTGCACAAAGCGAAATGAAACGGATAATTAAAATGCAGTTCTACACTTCGATTAAACCACCAGAAGAAAATTAAAGAACTTCATCAATGTTCCATTGATAACAGAACCTTCACACTGTGTGGCATCATTGGCATCATTTAAAATATCTCATTTTAACAACTATACACAGTGATTTTGCATCTCGGCCAAATCAGTTTTGTTATTAAAATGACGCCCTCTGCCGTGTATTATTTAAAACAGTCAGTTTATTGTTTATCGTAACATATTCCCAGAAATAAAATATAGTAGTTGGAATTCACAAATTAAAAGTGCCAGAGGACAACTTATGACTGAGTGTTTCTGAGAACGAGGCCGACACATAATTTACTATTTGATAAAGAATGCGCCACCCATTATGAGGTAAGAAAGTGCGAAAAGTCAGTTCATGTAAATTGATTATAAAATTTGGGAGCTAATTGTAATATATTTATGAGTTTCGCATATCTTTTAATGATGTATTACTCAGTTTGCAATGACCGGATGCTAAATCCTGTGGACTCATCCGTTTTATTTATATTCTCGATAATATTGTGCAAGTTTATGCGAAGAAAATTTCAATGCCAATCAAACAAATTGATTCATAGCAAACAAGAAATTTCCCCTCTATTTATAACGCGTCAAGCGGATCATCGCATAGAAATTTTATTTTGTTTTGTATATTGCATACAAGATGTTAGGAAATAAGGCGTATCTAAATTTAGAAAAATCACTGTCCTTGATGTTTTCATTTTTTAATAGTCAGGGTTAAGAGCTCGAAAATTCGTGCAAAATCTCAGTAAAAAAGTGATGGTTAATTAATTAAAATCTTCAGTACAGAAGAATGTTGGACTCTCAGACAATTTAAAATCCTTTCAATGAGAAAAAGTAACAATTGTTAAAGAATTCAAGTTTCTCAAGATCGTTTGGTAGCTTTTGAGGAAAATTTTTGAAAAATGATTCAAAA